>JAAEAF010014329.1:0-260750 GCA_011037195.1 Triatoma infestans
TGCCATTATCGCTTGGCTTGTATAGGACAAACCAGAATTTCTAGCGAGTAAAACTTTACTCTCTTGTCAAATAAATAATGATTTTCTAACTTTTTTTTTTTTAATCATTATTATGAAGAAAAAAAACTTTTTACTTTTTAAAAAAAATCAAAATTATGAAGAAAAATGCGAGCTTGTTACCAAAAGGGTACACGCAGGTAGCAGAGTACAGTTTACAGGAAAAGTTCATGAACCTTGTTAGCATTGTCTATCCCTTCTTCTCACAAGGGAAAATCAGAAATAACAATTAGAAGACATTCCTTCAATATAGTTTGTTGTAGACACTGAAGCAGAACGCTTGCTTGAGGAATCGCTCTCTTAAACTTAGGCCCAGTGATAGTGATTTGCCTTTATTCTAGATAAACATCTGATTTATTAAGATGTAGTTGTGATATTGTAAAATATCGTACTTAAATTTGCTTAGAGAGTAATATATTTATTTTAAAACCAGTGGTGCTTTCTTGATTATTACTAATACTTCTCTCTTAAACATATATACTTACAAGCCCCTTTTTACTAAACCGCTCGTGCTACACCAACTACTGCTACAAAACACACAACTCAACACACATAAACATAAAATATGGTCATAAATATGATGAAAACATCAAAAGTACAAGATAAATTTTACAATAAATCAAAACTATGTGGCAGAACAAAATTGTCAGAATATATGTTCAGCTATATTTCTACAGTAACATATTCAACAAATGTAATTCTTCTTTTTCTACATTAAATATTTTAGCATTTAATATTCAGTAATCAATTCCATTTTTCTTAAGAATCATTTGAAATAGAACGTTGGGATTTTAATATTGTATTTTTTCGTTGTTTTGGCAGTGGAATAAGAATTATTATTTTAATTTTTATCACACACCTTCTCACACAAGGTTTTGTTTCTTTAAAAGTGGAAGCATATTGGTAAGAATTAACCCTCCTCTCAGAAACTTTAGCAGCCAGGTATTCCAGATGAAATATTAATAAATTTTTCATTATGCGCGTTCCAATAGAATTCTTATTCGGTTTTTAAAGAAAATAAAGAAAACTTTTTATTTTTCCCTAATAAGAGGAAGTATTGCGATCCCGTCAAATTTTCGAAACTGGGTTTTCACTAAATATACAGGTTTTGAAGTTACCTGAGTACGAAAAAAAAAGTTCAAAAAAATATCTCAACAAATTAATGTTCCTATATTAATACTAAAATTTAAAATGCTAACATTCGAACATTCAACACGACTTCGAAGAAGTTCATTAGAATGTGGGCAAAACCCCTGAGATGCGGTCTCAACCCGCAAACATAGGTGTCTTGAGAATGGCAGCGGAAGTCTTAAAGATCATTTTTACTAAATATTTAGTTGCCTTTATTATTTATTACTAAATAGCTTTTTTTCCCACGCCATGACTTCGGCTATTCAGCCATTCAGCGTCGCGCGACCCAGTATAAAAAAAAAAAAACAGGCTGCGCTAGCGATTGATGTTGTTCGTTTAGTTGGATATCCAGGGAGCACATGAGAACAATCTGGACGCGAACTTCACAAAATCTGAAGGAGAAGAAATAGACCAACAAAAAAGCATGATAATAAATTCGGCGTTCTTAAAATTAGTCCGGTATTGGCTTGTAAATATTTAAACAATCTTTTACGTAATAAACTTATCTTAGAAATAATTAGATCAGAATAAAGTATTGAATAAAGTAAATATAAAAAGTTCGAAGGAAAATATGGATCAGATCTCAATTAGTTAAAAAAAAAAAAATGGGTGCAGCGATAGTTAAGTGTTTAGAGGAATGGATCGCCAAGTTATAGTGCGGTAATGGGTTTGAATGCCAGTCTGTCCTCGAATAGAATGTTTGCAAAACACCTCCGTGATACCTGATCAGAACTTGGACCATAAAAGGTGGCCGAAGAAAGAGTTATTATTTACTATTACTTACTAAACATAGCGTTGCAAATAATTCTGAGAGAGCTGAGAAGAAGAAATTGAATTGAAAATGTCAAGGTCTATAGAAAAATCAATTTTAATTTCATATTTATTAAAACATAGTTAATTATTTAGAAAAAAAATAATTTTAAATATAAATCTAACTTGGAATTATATGAAAATTAAAACTATTATAAAAACTCTTAAAATTGACTATCCATATTCACTTTTTAATAACAGCAATGTCATGCACATAAATAATGTTTATATCTGTTAAATGAAATATTCATATTTTTTTCTTTTTAAAATTAAAAGCGTTGTTTTTCTTTAATTTAAGCAAATTTTTGTGCAAAAAAATAAATCATTAAAATATCATCTGATAATTTTTGAACTTTTGACTTTTTCTAATAACTAAATTTAAAACAAACATGAATAAAAAAAGCTATGTACAAAAAAAAAACTTATCTATTAATCTATATGAGTAACAGAATGTAAATGCTTAACGATATCTTTTAAATAAAAAATAATATCAGTTTGTCCGATCTTAAATTATGGCGCGTACTTTTGCATAAAGTATATTTTATTTATGCAGCAAAAATTCTGACGATTTTATAAAAATTGGATATTTCTATCAAAGTTTCTAATAATAATATTATATACTTCCCCTAGAACCTCCAAAAAGTAAATTTTTCTAGGAAAATGTTTCGAGAATATCGGGAAAACCGGAAACAAAAATTCAGCAAAGTCGCACTTACAGTGGATGGATTTTGCTCGAAACCTTCGAGTAAGATGCACTGGTTAGTATCTAAACGGAATACCAAGTCTGAGTTTCCTGAGCACCTTTTTTGTACTTCAATTCAAGATGTTACAGACTTAATTTAGATTCAGTCCTGTCCTACTACAAATTCAGTTTGACAAATCTAAATCTATGAATCATTTGTTCACACAGACATACATACAGACCATTCGGTAAAAACATTTTTTTCGTACTCAGGGGACCTCAAAACATGTATTTCCGGTGAAAACTCATTTTCGAAAATTCAACACTGCTGCAATAATTTCTCTTACTATATGTACGAGTAAGAAAAGGTAAAAAAGAATAGCTATTATAAAATAATGTATTTACTTATCTAAAACCAAGGAACTTAATTTGTGGTGCAGTAAAGGTTGCTCGAATACGAAAGTATTATGCAGCTTTCAGTTTTAACTATAATTTTGATATCTGAAGTATTTAGGGGTAAAAATATTATGCGATATTAAAAAAAAAAAAATCGTTGGAGCGGATTTGTGAGAAAATCGCGAAAAACTAGAAAAAAAAAAGAAGCAAAAGTATTCAGTAAAGCCACACTTCCGGTTGATGAATTTTGACTGGAACCATCGTGTCAGATGCGGTTGGTGGTTCTTGCAAGTTTGAATGTCCTCGATTTTTCGTTTTTTTAGTATTTTGTTCACATTCAGACCATTCGCAAAGAAAAAAGTCTGGTGTGAAACCCTCACACAACTTTCTCTTACTCCAGTTCTCAAAATTATAATTGACAAATTTTATAGTTTGTGTATAAAATTTAACGAAATTCGTCGAAAACTGAAAAAACTGTTCAGTAAAAGCGCACTTCCGGTTTACTAAATTTCTTAAAACTCGGAATTTTGGCCATCTATTTATTTCTAATTATTTCTAATAAATTTTGTTTGGATGATACAATTGTATAATCAACTATGATAGCACTTTAGAGAAAAACATAAATTCACTCCTCCCCTTAAAAGTGCCCTTAAATGAATCCCAGAGAAATATTTAAAATAAAAGTTGTAGATCTTTGCAAGTTTAGTTTATATACGAAGTTTCAAGAAAATTGTCGTAGCCATTTTTGAAAAAATTGCGAAAAAGAGAATAAATCGTTTAGTAAAGTGGTGAAGTAAACGCACTTCCGGTTATCCGATTTTTTTCAAACACGGAATTTCAACAACATATTTAATTCTAATTAACATTATTTAGATGACAGAATTGTCTAATAAATTGAAATAGCACTTTAGATGAAAACCTAACCCCAACCTCCCCCAAAAGGGCCCTAATGGGCATCTTCCCGGAGGAAATGTTTCAAAAAAAGTCTGCAGATCTTTGCTATGGTGGTTGATTCTACCAAGTTAAAAGAAAATCGTCGGAGCCATTTTTGAAAAAATCGCAAAAAAGTAAAAAATCCAACTATTAAAGTGGTACTTCCGTTGAGGAATTTCGACAGATAACGTACAGTCAGATCCCATGGTGACCCCTAAATGGAATATCACGTTTCAACTTTCTACGATTTTTCGTTTTTGAGCTCTGGTGTTCACATACATACGTACATACCATACACACACACACACACACACACACACAGACCATTTGCTAAAAACCACTTTTTTGGACTCAGGGGACCCTCAAAACGGATATGTCCGGTGAAAACTCGATATCGAAAATTCGACACGATTACAATACTTCCTTTTACTAGGAATAAGAGAAAGTAAAAAAAGTTTTCATATTCTGGCCTACTCGAAACATATATTTCCGGTGAAAAGTCGATTTCGAATATTTGTCACATCGCAATTCTTTCTCTTACGATAATAAGAACATAAATTAATAATTGTATTTACATTATTTCTTTTTCTTTTTTTAGCATGGGTCTGAGGACTGCAGTCACTGATTGGAAAAAAAAATGCAATTTTCTGGCTGATAAAAAACTACTATTAGGAAACCGAGTCAGAAAGTATATAAAACATGAGGCTAAAAAGGACTGTAATGAAGTTAATTGCCTACAAAAAAAAAGTTCTGTTAGAATTTAGCGTGAATAAAGAACATTTTAGTTGATAAACACTAGACCTCTTATCTAGAAGAAGACAGCAATATTAAATAATAAGAGATCAGCACGGTCAATGACATTTACTGATAATAACCTAGAGTGACAATTCTAGAAAATAAACAGTAATACACACAGCTAAGTTTTGCAATAAAATATTTACTACAAGAACATATATAATACTTTCAATACCCTCGCATAGATTCGTTTTCCGGCAATCTGCCATCTCTGCCAGCAGAACTATCATTTCTTTCTTTTTTTCATTATACCTGGCGACTCTAAAAACTCTATTGTATTTTCTTACAGCAATCAGGATGAAACCTGTTAGTTTCCAGCACCCTTCTAAAGTCCATTTCTCTTAGAACTAGAGAGAGAGAATATCTCCTCCAACCCCAGAGGTTTCTAAATCTTCTGTGTGAAAGCATCGCAGTCCCTCAAAAGGTAATTTGTCTCCTCTACAGGAAAGAGCAAATGCTATCGCATCTAGGCTTTTAGATACAGCTTTTTAGATGCCCCTGAAATTACGATGGCCTCTGAGAAAACCTCACGGCATACTGAACCTATTTTTGCTTAACTTGTGCACTCCTCAGAGCTGTCCACCAAAATACTAGCCTGTCTTAGCCCTGGATGATTTCTACAATTTAGTACTCTCCTGACCACCACCGCGGAACTATCTAAGTAATATTATTCACAAAGCCAATGGAATCTCAGTAATTCTCAGTGATTTAATTATGAAACCTGTAGGTAGAATTAAATGACATCACAGGTATTAGAAAGCTGAATTTTTTTATGTAACCACCGACTGGTGGGGATCTATCTGGTTCCCACTAATTCAATTTTCCTTAATTCGGACTTTCAAGCGAATTTTTTAATGGAAAATCAAGCGATTTAATGTGCAGTCCAGGATTTTATGTGCTCTTGAATGATCTATTTAGACCGAGATTGAAAAATATTTTGCTGTGCTTCAAACACTAATTAAACAACTGCAATGAGAGTAAATACTAACATTAGACATATTTTCCGTGATAGCCTGCTTCACTTTGTGGTCATCGACCGGTTTCTCAGTTTAACTCTCAACTGCTGTTCTTTCTCTTCTCCACCCCTAACATCTGCCCAGATTTTAATGTTTCTGAATTGATAGTCTTTTCTTAGTCATAATATTTATTTATTAATATTACTTTAAAATATAAATCTTTAAATTGAACACCTATTTGATTAATATTTAAAATTGTTTCCTGCAAAGAGAATGATCTGCAATGATAAGTACCAAAACATAGATCAAATACTCTGCCTAGGTGCATGTAATATGTAGGTGGTATCTATCATATAACTGCAGCTCTATTCTGTCACCAGTTAATCATGTAATTTAGTTTGGCCATGATTGTAGCTAATTTTCCAGGTGATCCAGATTGTCCTGAACGTTACAGCAATCGCTTCCAAAAGCTATGAAGGCAATGGCAAAATGAAGGTTTTGAAGGATAAAATGGAAGTAAATGTTATAAACGAAATCAACATTATTCCAACAAAACTATCCCTCCAATTTACTAAAATATAAAGGTTAATGGTCAAATTGCAAAAACCAAGAAGAACCTAATATTACTACGCAAATGCAAATGTAAATGAAAGCGATAAGAAGGAGAAAATAGAAAGTATTAAAATATACCACTAATCCAATAAATAGATTAATAAAACGAAATAAACAGGAAGGAGAGAGACAGACAGATAGAAACCAGGTAGTAATAACAATAAATAAAGTTTGCTAAATATAATTGTTGGCCCAATCTTAACAATGGCTTTTATAAGATTCTATCACGCAAACTTTCCTCGTTATAACCACAATGAACTAACTGTTCTCTTATAGAATACAAAGCAATGAAAAGTGGGGGCTATAAAGCAAGAAATAGCATTATTTATCTGAGTAGTAATGTTTCCAAGGACTAATAATGTTCTTTCCATTAAATATGTTTTAATAATAAACTTAATGCTTGCAAATTTAACAAATGGAATCAATTAATAAAAAATTATTATTACAATAATGTGGATCTAAATATTAAATTATAGTAAACATAAAAATACTAGCAAAACACTATCCAAACCGACAATATAATTAGTCTGATAGTAAGTAATGTTTCCTTATGAAAATATCAGTTGATGAAACAAACTTTACCTGCTGGAAGTTGGACAAGGAGGCCGTTCGGGGTAATAGGGTGGGGTAATGGTAGTAGGGGCTTTTGATGATGACATAAATAAACTTCGAACTGGCTCTATATTCACAATCTATATAATTATTTATGATTTTACTGAGTAAGGAAAGAAGAATGTATTGTTTGAGGAAAGAGTAAGACCGAGCGAAGAGCGGAATGATGATGGTAGCTTTATGAATGTAGAATGATGTAGCGTTGATGTTGCGAGTCGCTTGAAGAGTGAAGTGAATGGAGTGTATAGAGCGATTAGAGAGGGTACTTTCAAGGTTGGTTGCGGTAACTCTGTAA
Source organism: Triatoma infestans (assembly GCA_011037195.1). Classification (NCBI taxonomy): domain Eukaryota; kingdom Metazoa; phylum Arthropoda; class Insecta; order Hemiptera; family Reduviidae; genus Triatoma; species Triatoma infestans. The sequence continues at coordinate 7,280 of JAAEAF010014329.1, forward strand.
TCTTCAAGGTTGAATTGTAGACTGACCTGTACTCTTCAAATTTGAGTTGGTAATTGGCTCCTACAAAGGTTGTTCCGCTCTCTTTAAAGTAAAGTTGAAGACTGACCGTAAGCTCTTCAGATGACAGCTTTTATTCACTTTCTCTTACCGCTAGACAGCTTCGAAGAGAGAAACTGATTGAAGCCCACAAACCAATGCATTGCAGTGGGCATGTAATGCGTAGTTGAAGTGCGCTTAGTAGCGCTGTGATGAGCTATTAAGCTCCAATGCAGTTTTATTATTATTATTATTATTATTTAAAACTCTCCTTCAATTATTCAATTATTTTCGCTAGCGTTATTGTGGGCAAACTGAACTTAAGTATTCACTTTATTCTCTCGTTATTTATCAGACAAAAGAGTAAAATGTTACTAGTATACACTCGATTTCAGGTCTATCCACGTGATTGCAAGCAGTTTGGCAATTGAATGAATCTTGTAATAGGACTTTTCTTTCTTGTTAAATTTATATTATTTCTGAAACAGTTGAAACTATTTAAAAACTGGTAAGAATGTAAGGTAATCTCTAACCTGCAACTCGGACATAAATTCGAGAGGCATGGGAAAATATTCGGGAAATTAGAGAAAATCCCACAGTTATGTATGGGACCAGATCTAATGAACCCGACGTATCTCTTTGAATGAAATTTCAGGGTGACCACCTTACATGTGGACGTTAACTACAACACTGGCCCAAACACGAGTAAAAAATGAAATCGTAGCATACACAAATGGCTCCAGGATCTGTGCCGGTTCGGAGCTGGCATGCATATTAGACGCGCTGGTGTCGAAAGTAACGAAGAGACCGACAGGCTGGCAAAGGAGGGGCCTCAAGCAAGACCCCTCATACGTCCGGATCCTTTCTGCGGCACTCGTACAGATCTGCCTTTGGAGCCATTGAAAAATGGCTATCACGGAAACATACATTATATTTCAAAAATATTATGCTGGGCTGAGGCACGCTAAGATTTTCTTGGAGGGCCCCTCAAAGACTCGCAGAATCATCTTCTCAGCAGAACAAAAGTGGAACTCAGGAGAATTACTACCCTAGTTACAGGGCATTGCCTTTTATGGAAGCATCTGCATAGCATGGATCACTTTGCGGATCCACACTGCAGGAAATGTGGCCAAAAGGATGAGATACCGTTTCACCTTCTTGGAGAATGCATGCATTATATGCTCGCAGCCGATTCCTGAAATTAGGCGCCCACGTTCTGGAGCCGAATGCGGGATCAGAAATTTCACTTGCCTCTGCCCTGGCGTTTTTTAATGATACAGAACTGAATGAGGCGTTTTAGGGAGTGCACAATGGGACTAGCTGTGGTCTAAGTGCTGAACTTTGTTGGAGGCCCCGAGTTTCTAGATTGGATAAATTAGAAGGTAATCTCTAAGAAAATGTTGTCCACGATAATGTTGTTCAGAAAGATTTGAGGACAATTAGATTGAAATTTAGCAAAACTGTATACGGAATAATAATGTTGAATTGATTTTAAAACGCAAAATGCTTCCAATCCTTAAAATTATTTAATTGTAAAGTTGCAACAATGTCACCAGAGATTAAAAGTACAACTTTAGCCGATGAGAAAAATATATATTTTATTTCTCGTTAAAGGAAATGAAACTTTTAATTTACGAAGTTGTGATAGAATAATTGAAACATTTATAGTGAAGATGAAAATGATTACTAATAACTGATCGATCCCCAGGGATATCCGAATATTTTTATGAAAATCTCTATGCGTGCAATGAAGACTTGAAATAACCCTACAAAAATGCATTATATTTTTTTATAATTCTCCAAAGATTCAATGACCGCTTTTGCTTATAGAAATAAAATTATATACTCAATTTTTGGGACATCAGAATTCTCAATGATTCATGTCACAACTTTTATTATAGACTGCGTTAAAAAAAAGAAGATTTTTGGTATTAATCCTTCTTATACGTATAAATATATAATATTTACCACCATACGACCTTCTTACTTGTAATTCTCATGTTTCTCTAAATATTATTCAATTTAAATATCCTTGCACTAGTAATATAGAAAGTACACACCTAACACCTTAACATAGTTAAATATGTGGATGGATGGGCAATGCTGGATAACATCTGGTATTTTATCCATCGTAGCATGCATATTTCTAATATTCCGGACCGATTTCGGATTTTCATTCATCATCAGATTAGTTATCATCACATACAATCAACAAGTCACTAAGTGGATGGAAATATTAAGTTGAAATAAACTCTCTTAGACGAACTTGATATAACCGTACTCTGACGATGGATGAAAATCCGAAACCGGTCAGGAATATTAAAAATATGCATGCTATGACCTATAGTACTTTAAGAAATCACAATCTACTTCCGTTTTATTACATTTTACAAGAATAAGGAATAAAAAGATAGAAAAGTTTTCTAAAACACGCATAAACTTAAGAAATATTAACAAAGTGATTAATTTAACTAGAAAACATAATGAAAGAAACATAATAAACTACATAAATAAAGGCTCAATTAATTATAATTAGACTAATGTCTTCGTATGTTTTCAATTAATCCATCAACAACTGAAGCAAGATTAGTTTGTCCCAAACAGAAGTTTTTATACTAAGTTATTAATTTAATTAAAATCTATCACAATATTTTTAATTTATACACAAGTAAATTTCTATTGATTCTAATAAATATGTATATAACATGTGCATGTTAAATACGAGTGAATTTATAGAAATATTTAATTTGGTGTTAGGGCATTTAATTTAAATTTGAATTCCTATATGTACAGAAGGCTGTGTATAGAGGGAAGTAGTGGGGGAATCGCTCTATACACTTTGAAAGTAGTACGATCTCAACTCTTGTACGATACAGTCCACAACAACAAATAAACATTTTCTTCATTCAATTGTTTTATTAATTGAACCAGCCTACAACACAATACCTTCCAGGCTCAGGGAGGGCATTCAAGAATAGTAGTAAGCGCCCGAAGCCTAACATAATTTGGTCCACCAGCCCGGACAAGAAGATAAAGAGAAGTGTTCAAAAAAAAAATTACTAACGAGCTTCAGCAGTCAAGTTCGTAAGTTTGTGGAAGTTCAGTAACCAACTGATTAGAGAACAAGGTTAGTGGCTCTAATTCCTTTTCCTTTTTAAATTCAAAATTATTTTTTCTTTCGTTTCCTTTCTTTATATTGCCTCTGTTTAATTTCATAAAACTGCATGACAATGCAAGAAGAAAAGATAAAAGAGTTTATCAGAGCAAGGGGATACATTAAATCCTCACTAACTCGAATGAAAACGTTTAGTGACAAATTAACATTCGACTACACAGAAATTAATGAAATTAAGGCTAGAATGGAAAAATTAAAAGAATTATGGAATCAGTTTTTCGATATTCAAGGGAAATTATCTACCTCCTGCTCTGATGAATCAACAGATATTGATGATGAATCCGAAATATTCGAAAATAAATATTTTTCTATAATGGGGAAGTTCGAAACAATATTAAAAAGTAATCAAGTAAATACAAATTCTCAATTAACAAATCCATTAAAGGTTAACAACATCATACCAGTCAATTTACCTTCGATAAATTTACCCACATTTCAAGGAGGTTATAAATCCTGGTTGTCATTTAAAGATACTTATGTTGCATTAATTCACAACAATAATAATTTAGCAGACTCGCAAAAACTGCATTATTTAAAATCTTGTCTAAAAGGAGAAGCTTTTGAGACAATTCAAAATTTAGATGTTACTGAAAATTACTATTCTATTGCATGGGATTTATTAAATAAAAGATTTGGTAACAATAGGCTTATTGCACAAAGTCATGTCAATAGACTGTTAAATTTACCTCGTATGAAGAATCACTCTTTGCACGATATAAATAATCTATTGACCGAATTCGTTAAATCAGTCAAGGTTCTAAAGGCCCTAGGGTACGACATAGATAAATCGCATTTTTTGTTAGTACCAATGTTATCATCAAAGTTAGATAATTATACCATTAAACTTTGGGAATCTTCGTTAGATGCTAACGATGTAGAAATACCTCACCTAGAACAGTTGGAGGATTTTTTGCGAAAACAAATTCATATTTTGGAAGCTACAGAATGTAACGTTAATAATTCGTACAACTATAAAGTAAAATATATCGAAGGTAAAGGGTCGGCGGCATATAAAGGAACATCAAAGGCTCAAGCCTTCCTAGGGAGGGGGACAGCGGCTCCCAAATCTTCAAAGGAACATGTATATTATAATCCGAAAGGTACTCAACTTAAAAATCATACTAACAATAATAAAAATTATTTTAAGAGTTTTAATAAAAATAATTCGTCACCTGTTTGTTTAATTTGCAAAGGTTCTCACACAATATATAAATGCGATATTTTTAAAAATCTATCAGTGGCGGAAAGAATTACAAAAATAAAAGATTTAAATTTATGTCAAAATTGCTTACAGTCACATGAATCTAATGAATGTGAATCTGGTAATTGTAGAGTTTGTAACAAAAAACATAATACCTATTTACATACGGATTTCAAAGAAACCGGCGTTCACCTTATGTCAGAAGGGTCTAAATTTGATGTTTTACTCGCTACTGCAGTGGTCAATGTTGACAATGAGTTAAATGGAAGATCGGTTGAAGCTCGCGTATTGCTGGATAGTGGTGCTCAGGGTAACTTTATAACCGAAAACCTTGTGCAATTATTGGGGTTAAAGAAATACAAATCAAACATTCAACAAATACAGGGCATTGGCAGTAGTATATCTGAAGTTAAGCATGTAGTATCGGCCACCATTCACTCAAGAATCAATAATTACAAACGATCCTTAGATTTTATAATTTTACCAAAGATTACAGAATATTTACCATCAGAAAATTTGCAATTTTCTCCCGAGATGATACCTTTGTCTATAAGGTTAGCAGATCCTAATTTTTAAAACCCAAATAAAATAGATATGTTGATTGGGGCAGAGTTATTTTTAGAGTTATTCAAATCGGGAAAGATACAAGTGTGTGAGTCAATGCCAGCGATATATGAAACGGAATTGGGCTGGGTTGCTTGTGGAAGATTTGAAGCTTCCAAGAGACAGGCATCACTGAAATTATACTGTGATTCAATGCCAATTATTGAACGTCCAACAGACATTCAACAAGAATTAACTCGATTTTGGGAATTGGAACATTTCCCGGATACTAAACAATATACAGAACAAGAACGGAATTTAGATGAATATTATAGCGAGACTGTAAGTAAAAATTCGGACGGAAGATATATTGTAAAGTTACCATTCAAAGAAAATCCAGCGTCACTTGGAAATTCCGCCGAAGGTGCACTAAGTAGATTCTTATCATTAGAAAGGCGTCTTATAAAAAATCCTAAAGTATATTCGCAGTACAGAGCATTTATGCAAGAATATGTTGACTTAGGTCATATGTGTGAAGTAATGGAAAGAGACAATCCGTCAGAATCAATTTGCTATTTACCTCATCATCCTGTTTTTCGGGAAGATAGTAAAACAACAAAAATTAGAGTAGTATTTGATGCATCGATGAAGACAACTTCGGGTCGCTCTTTGAATGATGTATTAGAAAAGGGTCCAACAATACAACAAGACGCATTTTGCATTATATTAAGGTTTCGTACACATCGCTACGTTTTAACTGCCGATATCGAAAAAATGTATCGCCAGATACTAGTAACGCCCCAAGATACCAATCTTCAAAGAATTTATTGGCGAAATAATCCTGATGACGAATTGAAAATCTATAAACTCATGACTGTAACTTACGGTACTTCGTCAGCTCCTTACTTAGCGATTAGAACCTTACAGCAATTAGCTATTGAAAATAAAGACAAATATTGTCTGGGTTCACGAATAATCCTATCTGATTTCTACGTCGATGACGTGTTAACCGGTGCAGACTCTATAGAAGGTTTATTAGAAATACAACGCCAATTATCAGCGATTTTAGCGCAGGCAGGAATGAACCTCCGAAAGTGGTGTTCAAATTACCGGCACTTTACAACACATATTCAGCCTAACGACGACGTGAATTATACTTTAAAATTATTAGAAGATGACACGATTAAAACTTTAGGCATGACATGGTCGCCATATTATGATATTTTTGAATTCAAAATAAATTTACCTCCAATTATACGTTTAACAAAGCGTTACCTTTTGGGAACGATAGCCAGAATTTATGACCCGTTAGGTCTCATTGGTCCAGTAATTACTCTAGCAAAAATATACATACAACAACTTTGGCTTTTAAAACTGGATTGGGACGATGAATTGCCTTCTGAATTTCAGGAGCAATGGATGCGATTCACGTCAAATTTAGAAAAATTGAATAAATTTAAAATTAATAGATATGTGATATCAGACATTCCATCAAAAATTGAACTTCATTGCTTTTGCGATGCTTCAGAGAAAGCATATGGTGCATGTATATATGCTAGGAGCTTAGATGAGGACGGTAGCATCAGAGTAAGATTATTATGCTCAAAATCGAGAGTTTCACCAATTAAACAAGTAAGCCTTCCTCGATTAGAACTTTGCGGTGCCTTACTGGTATCAAAACTTTTTTCTAAGCTGATCACAATCTTAGATATCAATATCGAAAAGGTCTATTTCTGGACAGATTCAACCATTGTTTTGTCATGGTTAGCAGCAGAACCTATACGATGGAATACTTTCGTCGCAAATAGGGTGGCAAAAATACAAAGTATTACGCAGACTCATAGGTGGTATCATATAGATTCTAAACACAACCCTGCTGATCCTATTTCGAGAGGATTAGATGCGGAACAATTTTTAAAATGTGATATATGGTCACACGGCCCAGAGTGGCTTTCTCAGAGAAAGGAGGCATGGATTTTTAACGATGTGATTTCTGCCGAGCAAGAAATTCCAGAAAAAAGAAGCAAGAAAGTAAAGGAGTTTTTCATCAGTATCGACGACTCAGACTCCTTAATTACCAAATACTCTTCATGGAGAAGGCTTCGTCGGGTAGTTGCATTTATACTTAGATTCATTAATAACTCTCGACAAAGGGACAGAACTAAACGAACGAAAGGTCATATCACTGCAACCGAGTTGAATTATGCGGAAATTTTGTGCCTCAAGGTTGCTCAAAGAGAAATGTTTCCTTTAGAAATAAGAAATCTAACGTCAAACAAACCTTTAGGACAGAATTCTCGACTCGTTTCTCTTAACCCTTTTTTAGACAACAAACACCTTATACGAGTCGGAGGGCGTCTTCAAAATGCAAACCTTTCTTATGAACAAAAACATCCTGTAATTTTAGACAGCAAACATCATTTAACGAAAATCATAGCTGAACATTTTCATAAACTCAACCTACATATTGGTGCACAAGGACTACTATATAAAATTCGTAAAAGGTTCTGGCCCCTCAATGGGAAAACCTTATGTAAAAAGATTGTTCGCAATTGTCTTGATTGTTTTAAGGTTAATCCTCGGACTCAAAACTACATTATGGGACCGCTTCCTCCAGAAAGAGTAACGGAAGGTAAACCATTCACATCCACAGGAGTGGATTACGCGGGACCAATACTAATTAAACAATCAATGAAACGAAATTCTTCAACAGTCAAGGCCTATATTTGTCTTTTCATTTGCCTCTCAACCAAAGCTGTTCACATTGAGGCTGTAAGCGACTTGTCGACTCTCGCGTTCATAGCTGCTTTAAATAGATTCCTGGCTAGGCGGGGACCTGTAAAAAAAATATATTCTGATAATGGAACTACTTTTATTGGAGCTTCAAATAAATTCCTGGAGTTACGAAAATTGTTCAAATCAGTAGAACTAAAAAATGAATTATCGTATTTTTTAACGGAGAATGAGATTTCGTGGCAGTTTATCCCTCCATATTCTCCTAATTTTGGAGGACTATGGGAGGCGGGCATTAAATCTACTAAATACCATTTGCGACGTGTATTAAAGAGTCATGCACCAACTTTTGAGGAATTAAACACTCTTTTATGTAAAATAGAGGCAATATTGAACTCAAGACCTTTAACTCCTCTCTCTACCAATCCTGACGATCTCTCCATCCTAACCCCATCCCACTTCCTATCCCTAGAGCCAGTAACCTCTCTTATCACAGAGCCTGAGACCAAGTTACAAGGGAAGTACCTACAGCGATGGCAACGAATACAGTCAGCTTATTTTCAGTTTTGGAAGAAGTGGTCTTCAGAGTATCTGTCGCACCTACAACAAAGATACAAATGGGCCAAAAAATATGATTCTATACAATTGGGCACATTAGTTCTATTGAAGGATGCCAATCTACCACCTCTTCAGTGGCCACTAGGGCGAGTAGTCAAGATCCATAAAGGGCAAGACGGAGTGGTAAGAGTCATCACTGTCAAAACGAACAAAGGTTTGACCCAAAGAGCAGTTACAAAGGTGTGTCCGTTACCAATTGAATAATTATTATGAAGTGACATTTGATGAGCTGAGTTTTAGTGCTAATATTCATCTGTTTATAACATTATTTAATATGTTTCATCTTTTTAAATTGAATTGTTCTTCATTGATACAAGTAGTATTTTTCATTGATTGATTGATTGATTAATTTTCTATGTTTCAGTAAATCTAATTTTAATTAATTTGTAACTGAATTAGCAACATCTTTTGTATTCGAAATTTCAATATTTATTTTATATTGAGAGTTCCTCTCAAGGGAGGCGGTATGTTAGGGCATTTAATTTAAATTTGAATTCCTATATGTACAGAAGGCTGTGTATAGAGGGAAGTAGTGGGGGAATCGCTCTATACACTTTGAAAGTAGTACGATCTCAACTCTTGTACGATACAGTCCACAACAACAAATAAACATTTTCTTCATTCAATTGTTTTATTAATTGAACCAGCCTACAACACAACACATTCCAGGCTCAGGGAGGGCATTCAAGAATAGTAGTAAGCGCCCGAAGCCTAACAGGCGCTTCAAATGTATGGTCATTAACGCCCGGAGCCTTCTCAGTGCACTGCCGGCTTCTGGGCGTGCTATAGTAGCTCCTAGGAAGAAAAACATCTAAGGTAGCACTGGATTCGAACCTGGGACCTCCGCGTGGGAGTCCAACGCGCTAACCACTTAGCTAATCCCTCCCCTTAAAGAAATATTATTTATTATTATTTGTCTGTGTGGAGGGAAACCCTACGCTATCCGAAGCCTCACTGGGCCCATATAGCTACCCCAAGAAAAACAACAACAAGCCGGGTCTATAACAGAAATCCAGGCCCGGCCTTAAAGAACGAAGTTTGTTTTCTTCCTAAAAGACTGTTCACCTCAAATACTACATGGAAAATAGTAAACTTGTTATACTAACCATATATACAGAAATATATCACTTTTGTTTGAACTTATTCCGAGTTGAAGAGAATGCCGATAGAGTAAAGAGAATTTAGAGAAAATCTCTTAAAACTAAAAAAAAAAAAAAAAAAAAAAAAAAAAAAAATTACGGTAATGTCGAAAATTTGACGCCGAATCTTCCCTTTATTTAATACTAATTATTGGAATCTTCATTAATTTTAATACAATCGTTACTAATTGGAATGTTGAATTTTTCACTTTCTTGTTTTTTCGTTCAAAATACATACTGACCAAATTCTCGAAACCATTTTTCCGGATTTAGAGAGCCCGGAAACCTATATTTCTAGTCCGATATTAATATCGATATAAATCTAGTAGAGAATTATTATTACTATTTTTCTGTGGGAAGGGACCAAGCCCTACGCTATCCAAAGCCACACTGGGCCCTTATAGCTACCCAAGAAAAACAACAACAAACCGCGCCTAGAACAAATATCCAGACCCGGATCTAATCCATCTAAGATTCACCGCAGTCCGAATAAATCGGACGATAACCTTAAGCGGAAATAGCGTAAGCACTTCCACAGACATCCTATTCCGACCAAAGGTCCTGAACCTAATTTCCTCACAACCCCTAACAATCAGTCATAAGATGTATGGTTGTTTCCTCCTCTGTCTCACAGACTACAAAATGGACATTATGTAGAGATCCTACAATGAGTCCCATTATGTAGAGATGTCTCCTTAAACCACAGTATCCAGTAAGAGATCCAACCAGATGCCTGAGAGCGCTCCGTGAAAAACACAGCAACATCTCACTAATGGCCTTGTCCCGACTCCCGATGAGCATTTTGGACTGCCGAAAACCAACTGAGCTCATCCATAATGCTGTAAAGCTGTCCATGTCTGGAAGCCTGACAGACATGTACCAGAAGACACGCCAACAGCAAGCTCGGGACCAATGAAAGGAGGAGAGGCGCCTAATTTGGCAAACCTACTCCACCTATCCACCTTCTCATTCCCAAAAATTCCCATGCGACCTATCATCCAGATTAGAAGCACATCCTTCAGAGAAGAAAGCTCTTCCAGGCTTAAGGCGCGTCAATATCTGTAGACATCGGAGCACGGAGACTTCTCAGTGCACTGCCGGCCATCGGACAATGTTCTCTTGTTACAGACAACACTGTCCATCACCGAACAGTTAGCTGTAGAGGCTCCTAGGAAGAAAAAAATCTAAGAGGTAGCACTGGATTCGTACCCGGTATCTGCACGTGAGAGTCCAAAGCGCTACCACTGAGACATCCCTTCCCTTTTTATTTTATTTTTCTAATTTTAAGGCGCGTTAACATCTGTGGTCATTGGCGCCCTGAGCCTTCTCAGTGCACTGCCGGCCCCTGGACATTGTTCTCTCGTCACAGACAACATAGTCCATCACCAGACAGTGAGCTGTACAAGGTCTTAGGAAGAAAAATTCTAGGATAGCACTGGACTTAAACCCGAGACTTCCGCGTGGGAGTCCAACGCGCTGACCACTGAGCTGATCCCTTCCCTCCTTCTCTTTTTATTATTATTTAGTTTTTTACAATTTTAATAATACATTGATGTTCCTCATTGTAGTGAATTTTAGATTGAAGGTTGATCGATTGAGTAAAGTAGATCGAAACGTTGAAGGATTTTTTTTTTTTTTTTTATCGATCTTCACTAAACTTAATAATAACATACTTTTCATTCGGTATATCTTTTTTTTTAAACCAGGAAGCAACTGTAGTTTTTTCATTTCAAAATAAATCAAGACCCCGCCTCCGTTGTGATATAGATCTTCACTAAAAGAAACGGACTGAATGTTAAACGATAAGATTTTCTGCAATCCTATTTGGCTGAAACCTTCATGGCTTAGGCTCATGACAGTGGCCATCAACGGCCCGAATAGTTTTTGCAGTTCATATAAATGCTTATTCATACTTCGCACTCTATATCCTTGCATAACTATGCGCTGGCCAAACTTTATTATGTATGGACTGTGAACTATTTCATGAAGTTGAGAATCCAAATGATGCCAAAATGGTAGGGATTAATCAAAGGCAATTCGCATCCTATCGCGGTTACCTGGGCTGTTTCTTCGCTTCCCCTCTCTCTACATCTCTAGCTGGAAAACAATCTGTCGCATTAAATGCCTTTAGTGCTGTCTACTTGGAAAGACTGAAGATCTTTAGTGCTTCAGTTTCCGATCTAACATCTCCTTAGCACGTGATTGTATGGCTGCAATTTTCACCTCTTAAAAATCTGAATAATCTCTAACATCAGGCTTATTCTTTGGCAATCTTAATAAGAACTTGAGATTCTGTACAGCTCTCCAAAGCTATATCATGTTATCAAGCTAACTTTTTCAAATATAAAAAAGTTCGGTATGATATTTTGAATAATGGTGAGGAAGGGCAAGATCTGGATACATTAAACAACATATCCACATCCTTAATCAGATATAGAATTAGCAACGTTATAGATGGATTTATTGATTATTTATATCCAGTCAATGTGAGCAGATTTGATTGAATGGATCTCAATTTCAGCGATTATTAACTCACTGCACTTCCCACAAGTTGGTTGATAATATTGTTAGGTGTCTGTTTTGAAATAAATAAATTGATATTAATCGATATTTTTATTTCTTTAAGGAGACAATGTTTAACATTTTTTTTTTTTTTTATATATAGAACTGAAGCTTTAGTGTCCTGAAGAAAATTGATTAGTAAAATTACCTGCTTGCATGATTGGCCTGAAACATATAATGAGAAGTTACAATGTATAGACATATATGATTATGTATAATATAGATATATGAATACACACACACACACACACCGCGCACACACTGTATTCAGGCGCTGAATTTAGGGAGTATATCCTGAAATTTCATGTGAATAATAATTAATAAATAATCTTACTTTGGAGATTACCCTCAAGAATCGATCGTAAATAAAAAACTACTATCTGTTCAACGTTTCGATGTATTTAACATCTTCATCAGGGCTGAAGTAATAATTTCTATGTAAATATGTCACATCCCAATACTTTCTTTGTATTTTGTTTGTAGATTTATATAATATCTGTATTGTATACACGTCCTGATAAAGATGTTAAATACATCGAAACTTTGACCAAATAGTTTTTTGTTTATTTACGATCAATTCCTGACAGTAATCACCAGGTTGATTACCTATAACGTTGATACCATTATTGATAACAGTAAATATTCCATTTCAGTATAAATCGCGTTAAAATTGGAATGTGCTTTACAGACAATTACTAACAGTTAATTTACTACCATCGTCTCACGAAAGCAATTAACATGACTTATTTAATACGTAAATTTAAATTTCGTTAAAGATTTACAAAATCTAATGCTAACTATATTAGTTAGTTTTGATCAATTTAATGAAGATGCTTTATTTATGTAGTATAAAAGGAAATATTTTCCAATATAATTCAGTAATAACTTGTCCAAACACTTTTAAAATACTTCTGAGATTACTAGTTTCCTTTCTTTCATTTATTTTTTTTATTTAACGTTTTATATTGTTAACTTTCTTTCATAATTACTATTTTGAGATATTTTATGTAAAATAATTTATTTTTCATAAATAATAATTTTTTTATGTTTTAAAATACGAGCAAAATAATAATTTATTTAATCACCAATATCTAATAAGTACATGATTATAGTCAAGCACAATAGTATCGAATCTTTCCCACTTTAACTTTAAAATATAGAAATTCATATTCTTTTTCTTAGAGTTTTTAGTGTGTTGTACAATTTAATATTTTGTAAAAATAATTGCATATTTTTTACATTTAGGATTTTATCCGACGTAGCATGTTTATTTTTCTTATAACTAACCGACTTCGGGTTCTTCACCATTGTCAGAGTCGCCATTATACGAGGAATATGTATAATGAATATAAGGAGCTGACCAAAAATGCGTTCCTCCCCCCCCAAATTAAGTATACTATGACGCTTAAACTCCCGGATGTTAAACAGCATTGCGCACCACAACCATATATTTAATAATGAAATAATTAAACTTTTATTTCATTAATATTTTTTAAAATATAAAAGTTGATGCTCATAATTATCAGAAATCAACTTTAATTGATTAATAATTTTAATGGAATATGCTGTTTACAGTTATTGTGAATGGATGGATTCATTCTTTATACTAACTTGATACTATTGTTGTTTATTGGTTTATTTATTATTTCTGTTATTTCTGGTTGTTTGTTGGGTATTTGATCAACAAAATTCTTCGGATGGCCTCCATCTCGTGCTTGGCGATTATGATTTTGAAAATCTGCATGAATATCATCTTGTGTATCTGAAAACCATTATAAAATTTTAATATCAGTTTTGAATTGAAACAGTAAGGTGAAATGTTATTGGTGAGTTGTGATATTGTAGTTTGTAGTAGTAGCTTGTGGCGTGAGCGGTTTTGTAATGGCTTGTGTGTAAGTTAGTTTGAGAAACAGAGAGAGGTATTAGAAATAAGTAAAAGATCACCACTGTTTTGAAATAAATATATTAAATTCTCTAAGTGAATTTATGTACTTTTATTATATCACAACTATTATGTTTAAAAAAATCAATTATTTATCTAGATTATGTGCAAAACTCTTATGACCGGTACTGATGCTAAGAGAGCGCTCTGGTAGATAAAATATCTCAAACAGCTGGCACCAATGAAATGTAATTGGTGAGATGTGTGTAGTGTAGTGGTAGCTTGTAGTGGCTTGAGCGGTAAAAGGCTTAACACAATATATGTTTAAGAGAGAAGTATTAGTAATAATCAAGAGAGCACCACTGCTTTTAAAATAAATATATTATTCTCTAAGCAAATTTAAGTGCTTAACAATATCACAATTATGAAAACAATGATTAGTTGGCTTCTCGACCAATTGATGGTTAAAAAAAAAAAAAAAAAAAAGTAATTTTGTAATTGTTTTTTATTATGACAGTTCGACGTTTCGACAAACTTTGTCTTCTGGAACAATACAAAACAAAATTAAAGAAAAAACAAAAAACCAAATACATAGATGAGATTACAGTAGTAATGCTAAGTCTGTAATGAAAAGGTGTATGTTGTAATGCAGAAGTCCAGGAGAAGGGGGGGGGACCGTTATGTAAGTACCGTTATGTGTGGAGAAAGTAATGTATGGAGAGGGGATAGAAAAATTGCTTTTTTTATTTATTTAATTTATTTATTTATTTATTTTATTTATTTACTTATTCTTATTATTATTACGTTTTTTTTTTCCTCTGCTTCTAATTTAGTTTTTTGTTTTTTCTTTAATTTTGTTTTGTATTGTTCCAGAAGACAAACAAAGTTTGTCGAAACGTCGAACTGTCATAATAAAAAACAATTACAAAAATTTACTTTTTGTTTTTGTTTTTTTTTTACCATCAATTGGTCGAGAAGCCAACTAATTATCGTTTTCATATTACAACTGACGGCCAACAAGAATAATCTTCTAATATCACAATTATATCTTAATAAATCAGATGTTATCTAGAATAAAGGCAAATCACTATCACTGAAGCCTGAAGCAAGTGTTCTGGCTTGAATGTCTGTTTTAGACTGTTTTTTGAAGGAATGTCTTCACTACATAGTTCAAATCGTTCCCTGTGAAAAAGTGTAGGCAATGCTAACCAAGTTAATGAACTCTAAGAGACAATGGTAGTCTTCTACCTGAATAGTTCCCTTGCCAGCGAATGTTACATTTTTCTTGATATTACAAATAAAATATTTTTCTATATTTCTTGGCATCCATCAAACAGGTTTAATGCATCAAGTGAGATGATGATAATAATAGCTAGTACTGTAATTGAAAGAATGGGATCGTAACGAATTTGCCAAACTGAGATTAGAACTAAAATCTTTTTAGCGAGGTTGTGTATAAAACAAAACAAAAAATAAACTATCGCAATACAAAACTTCATTTAAAGTTCAAATTTCATATTCCGTGTTATTTATTACAAGGGAATCCAAAAGAAGGATCCGTAAAAATCACTGAAACGGTAGGGCAACTTGAACTTTAGGGGTTTTTCGCAAATTTAGAACAAAAAAAAAAAAAAAACTGAAACAGATTTCTCTAAAATTGGCTAAATTAATTACACATACTTAGTTATATTAATTTTTACTTGAAATATTTTCGTTGGTACAAAATTTGTGTGAGGAAGTGCTGGTGGAATAGATTGACTTTAGGTAACCATGGTAGTATTTCAATGACTATTAAACCTTTCCGCTTGCACCATAATATGGTATTCCGAATTAGTAAAACTTATCGATGGACAGGAAATGCGATTCTCTACATTATTCACTACACATATGAATTCAACAATCTTCAAAATTTTTTTCAAGTTTCTAACGATTTTCCCAAGTTCCAGGCATATTGATTTTCTAGGCATTCTAGATGTCATTACACATTTTCTAAATTCCTATGTCAATAGAACCTGCGCTTCTCTATTGTCTCCAGAGACAACTTGGGCCCCATTCACTCATAAATGCGTAATTCGTAAGATCTGAAGTATGATTAATAGATTGCAAGCGTTATTTGTTTTTTTTTTATCATCAATTTTGCATTAATGATTAATAATTTGACAAACTGGAAAATTTTGAATATAATATAAAAATGCTCACCTTTGATTACCACACGGGTGGCAATGTTAGGGGCATTATTAGAATAAACTTTTTTTCGAATAATTATTCGAATAAATTTTTGTTCATTTTTTTTTAATTATTCATTAATAACTTATTCATGGAGACATTTATTACTGCTTCAAGTATTTATTATTCTTATTTTTTTTTAATCATTATTTTTTTTCAGTTTAAGAAATGAATAAAATCTTTGTTTATATGAAATCAATGACACAAAATGTGTACTTTGCACATGGAACATTCAGAAGGGTCAACAGTATTATTTAAATAAAAATTCCAACGGTATCTGTTATATGAAATCATGCGTAGAATATATTTTTACCCTTTCACAACCCGCCCCCTGAAAAACAAACTTCAAACCAAATGGCCATATTTTCTTATTATCAAATTTAAGCTTGTTCACACTAAACACTATTTGGTGAACTGATTTTTAGATAGCTCTATAAAATCAATTTCAAAGGGCAATTAGATTTAATAGTAGCCACTAAATTCTGATCCATCAAAATAAACATGTGGTTAGAAAAGTTATCACTAGATTCGGGAGTTTTTCAATTTATAGAAAAAATTGTTATATTTTATTAAATCCATCTTTTTTTTTAATTTTTTTTTTTTTTTTTTTTTGGACGTTAAGTCAGTCTTTTATTAACGTTCATAATGATCAATAATTTCTCCATGTTTTACAATGTTACTTAAAATTATCTTTTATTCATCTCAGAAGTTCGTATTCTGAGTGTCTTTTTTAATTATGGTACCTGAACCAAATATTAAAAACTTTGGTAAGAAATGGAAAAATATTAGTTCATTTTGAATATTTGTGTGTGTTTCGTATATGTGAGAGTTTAACTGAATAACTAAAAATTATAAATCATTCAGTGAATTGGCACTTCCGGTTTAACGATTTTTTACGAAAAAAGCTTATTCTCAGTCTTCTGGTAGTACTTAACGAAATAATATTAAGTTTGAACATTCTGCAATTTTTTTCTGTAGTTTTTGAGTTATGCTGTCCCACATTCATAGACAGACAGGGAAATTGTTAGCTAAGTGGTTAGCGCACTGGACTCGCATGCTGTGTTGCCCCTTGGATTTTTTCTTCCTAGAAGCTCCTACGAGCTCATTGTCCGGTGATGGACAGTGTCGTCTGTAATGAGAAAACACTGTCCAGAGGGGCCGGCAGTGCACTGTGAAGGCTCCGGGCGCCAATGACCATAGATGTTGACGCGCCTTAAATTAAAAAAAGTAAAAATAATAATAAGAAGAAGAAGCTAGTATTGATGTAATTTCATCAATATAGGGTTCTTCCCCAACCGTATAGATGCTACTATTTCTGCATTACTTTATATTAAGTATGAATTTTATATGTATATAAATTAATAATTGACAGATATTTACGATAAGTTGCTAACCTTGTGCTGAAGAAGATACGAACACTAGACTTGCTGAAACTAAGAAAATAATGTAAATTTTCATTTTCATTGAATAATGTGTGTGCACAATTCATAAAAGTTTTCCTATGCCTATAATTTGCCCTCGGTATATATTTTTTATATATAAAGCCGGTCAGTTATCATTCTGAAAGTATTTATGCAATTTTTCTATTGTTTTAATTGTTCAACGGCATTTAGATAAAGTTCGTAAATTATTTTTATGCATATTCTTTGTGTTTTTTCTTTCAGCTGATAGAATATTTCCTTATTTCCATATCCCTCATTCAATATTGGAAGGATTATAATATCTATTCCTATTTGCAGATAATTATAATAGAATAAATATGAATTAAATAAATGTGATATCTATAAAAGAATAAATATAAATTTAGATGTAAATGAGGCTATTTAGAGTCATATTATGGCTATCGTTGGTGTCACTCTAACCACATGGAAAGTTGGTCGCCTGAAAAGTATATATTTTTCTCTCTCTCTCTCTCTCTCTCTCTCGTATATATATAGATATAGTGTGTGTGTTAAGAATTAGTTTCTGAGGCCCTTAAGGTTCTTTGCGTATTAGCAGATTAGAGCACAACGGTTGTGCGCTGGACTCCCACGCGGAGTTCCCGAGTTCTCTTTCTTGGAACCTGTACTGCTTCCTAACCGATGATGGAAAATGTTTTCTACAGGCTGCACTAAGGAGCTTCGGGAGGCACAATAAAACATTGAGGTCGCAATGCACTTTCCCCTAAAGGTAGTGTATGATTTTATGAGGGGTGATAAGTGAAGTGTCGCTACATTGTCAGTCTAGGATGCTCACAAGGACGCTAAGATTCCAGAATTAAAAAAAAAAAAAAATTCAATTTAAACGCAGCATTTATAGTAAATTTTCTATTTTGTAAGAGAACCTAAAGGGATAGAAAATTTATTTGGTAAACTCAAATAATATTCATCCCTAACGAAACTTTCATTAGATAATTAAGTTATTATTATTGGTAAATATTTTATCACAAAAAGGCGCGCGTCAGTGGTAGCGCGCGTGTCTAGCAATGCAAAGTTCCTGGATTCTAATTCAGCATATTGCCCCGTAGATTTTCTCTTACTAGGCGTCTCTACAGCTCACTGTCCGCTGGCGGACAGAGTTGTCCGTATCGAGAGGACACTATGCGCCACCGTACAGTGCACTGAGCATGCTTCAGGAGGGTGCACAATAAATTTTTCAGATCGCAGTGCATTTTTCCTCTTAAAGGAAAAAAAATTAAAACACAAAATGACTAAAATTAATGATTTTATATCATTTGATCTTTGAGGAATGTGAAATTTAATCATAACACAGTTCTTCTATTCGCGGATTGATTCCTCCTACTTCTGGAGTTGATGTAACGAAATAATCAGTCAATATTCAAATAACTCCTTGAAAGTTTCAATTTTGGTGAACTTCACCTTTCACGAGTTCTTATTTTCTTTTCATTTTCAGTGGGAAATATGCTTTGTAAATGATCTGTACAGCTAAAGATAACAGATGTTTAATTTCGCAAGCAAAGTCAAGGAAAAGGTTTGCGTTTGAAATTATGAATTTTATAAGAGAAAATTCCAAATTTCCACTGTGGCTTAATTGGAAAAATAAATTTAATATGTCTTGTAAAAAAAATTTGCATAAATTAATCATTTATTGATTTTAATTTATTTTTAAATAACTAATATTTCTTTCTAAATGATTTTCATAATGTTTATGTTGTGAACTGATATTCAGGATAATTGTAATTTTGACCGATTTTCTTTTAGAACAATTTAATGGCATGTTTTAAGAACTGTTTAATAGAAATAATAATAAAATAATTGCTTGCCTTTTTTTGCATTTTAAGTATTTTCTAGCCTAGTGGTAACACTAAATGTTTTGTGCAAGAATCTCAAAACATTGGATAATATATTTTAATTATAAAACGTAATATATTCTAATACATACATAACTTAACAAGAAAAATTGCAATAGATCTATCTATTGATTTATAGAAGGAAATAGGATGTAGCTGTATGATTGGGGATTATGACTAAAACCGCTACATTTTTTGCATACGAGAAAAAAAATTATGGCGTCATTCTTGTGCATTTTAATATTTGTAAACATTGAGCGCTATCGTCTTTGAAGTATGCAATGCGGAAGAGAGAGAGCTTGAGTTTCCTGCGGTTTCCAAATAGGTGCAAATATAACTATCCAGTATGCCTATGTGTATTCAAGGAATTTAGATTACCCAAAACCAAAAAAAAATCTAGGGAATAAATGACTAGTTCAATTCACCTATTGATAATGGAAGGTATTCATTTTGTTCATTTTATATATCAGAAAATCTAAACATATATGCAAGTAAATGTAAAATAAGTGGATCTGAAGCCTATATCCTGCTCACAGGCTTCAATATTCTCCTATTGCTTCCTTTGTGATTATGAAATTTATAGATAGTCTTCTGTAAAAAGTGCAGTTATATTCAGAGGGAAATCACTGTTTGCTGAGCAGTAAGCTAGTGATTGACTAATCTTATTACTCACTCATATAGTCAACATCTTTTGAAAATGTGCAATGTGTTGAATGCTTTTGTTTGGAAATAAGTTTGTGTTTGGACTGTTGTAATCCTTAGGATTACAATTTTTGTTTGAGGATTACAATTTTTGTTCAGTTCTTTTTTTTTTTTTTATGCGCACTTCTTTTTACATAAACTAGTCTGGTCCAATTAAAATTCAGTAGTAAAAAAAGCAAAGCATATTAGCTGGAATGTAGCTGGTGGATAATTAGGCGTTATTAGTATATTATTAATCAATGAGTATTTAAAAATTAACTTTAAATGATTTGTACTTATTACAGTTTAAGATAAAAACTATTATTTATATGACGGAGGGGAGCTGTATTTACATTCAATTTGAAAAAGATTTTTCTTCCACAGTAAAAATAATGTGACAATTGTTCCATTAAAAACTGTGAATAAAGTTGTACTTTTTAATCTCTTGACTGTAGAAAAGTTTTTTAATCTTATGAAATCAAAAGCATTCCCATTTGCTACTTATAAAGAACGCTAGTATTTTAATAAAAATTCGTCTAAATAATTTGTAAAGTAATTTATAGATTTATATATTTCATATTTTTAATATTAAATACAAATAAAACTTCAAAAAACATTATAAAATGTGATGAATTCCTATTGATTAACGATCCAGATACAGTGTGCTTGAGTCTCCTCATATGCACGAATGCTCTTTAAAAAAAAACATAATATCAAAGGCATAGGTAAATATACAATTACATGATCATTTTTGTATGTTATTTTCTTTATTCTATATTTTTATTATCATTATAACACTATACGACTGTGTAAATTCTTTGTAGTCATCGGTGTGCAACTCTACACCCTGTCAGATGGTTAGAGGGGGACGAATTTTCTTTTCAGCCGACCTTAAGTTTAGTTCAGAAAACGATAATTTTTAATGAAAATTATTTTTCCTAATTGTATGGAGCTCGGGATTTTGAACCTTGATTCTCTAGCCTAATGTTCCCGAATTGGAATAACAATGTCCCCTGTCGTAGTTATATTTTAAAACTAAGTAAATCCCATTTCTTTAAAATTAAAGGATATCTATCCTCCAGGTTCCACTATGAGACTAGATTTGTGTTGCCCTGCCGAGAGCGAGCAGCGTCTAGGTTCCCGCTGGAGACGTTGCTGGATACATTCGATAGCAGCATGTACTGGCCTTTGGCCGCTCTTATGTTTCTTAGCCTTTCCAAGTGTTTCGATTATCTGGAATGGCGATTTTTATCATCCGTCCTGTTATGATGAAAATTTAAACACAGCCAACATATGAAGCGTTATGAAGGGGCCTTATAATAGTCGAAGAGGACCGCAAAGGGTATCTGTTGCATGCAGTTATTTGGGAAGAGCGACCTCACGGTATACCACAGCTCTGTACTCCATGCACTTCGTCAGAACAGTAAACAATAAACTTTAACTACATACACTCTACCCCTTACAGACAAGAACAAACACAGTACACAAACTAGGGTCTCAGTCCCTAGTTAAGCCTTCAGTTGGCCTAAGCCAAGGGAGAAGGCAGGGATTAGCTCAGTGGTAGCGCGCTATGATGCCTTTAGATTTTATCTTCCCAGGAGTCTCTACAAAACAATGTCCGGTGATGGGCAGTGTTGTCTATAGATAGAGAATGCTGCTTGGAGGCCGGCTGTGTATTGGAGAAGGCTTCGGGAGGTATATCTTTCAGGTCGCAGTGCAATAATCCCCTACAACAATCTTCAATCTCTTCAATAGTTGACAAGCTATTCTTTAAGCTTGTATGTTTTATGATACGTCCTAGGTGAAGATTTTGTAAAAGATAAAAAATATTAAAACATAGGCAATTTCTTCCATTCCAAACATTGTCAGTATTGCCTTGTGTTCGTCGGAAGTTCTTGTTGATTTTTTTTTTCTGGATTTTTTTAAGGTGCACAACAGCTATGGTCCTTTGCACCTGTTTCTAATTTGTTAGCACTCATCCGGGATGCATATCCATACCACCAGTCTAACAATTTCTACAGAACCCACAATTTAGGTCTAATATGTTCCTCTACTCCCTCATATCACCTATAAAATAAACACCTATACACAAGACTCTACCATTCAACTAAACACATACATATGTATTGCTAGTTTCACAACAAATGAAATAGATGAACCTCTCTAAGATATTCGAAAGTCTTATTGATATTGCCCTCATTGTGTCCTAATACATCTGTAAGACTGGTCGGCAAATTTACCTTTCCCCGCGCGTTTACATATTTCGAATATTCCAATAGAATATGCGGGACCGTTAATGTCGTATTGCAAGCCGTATACCGGCTGAGGTTCTCTTCGGAATATATGGTTGTGTGTCAACATGGTGTGACCGAGTATTATTCTCGCTAGGACAACTTCTTCTCGCCGAGACTTTCGAATTGAGATTGACCATTTCTTTGTGAAACTCTCGATATTCCTTAGTTTATTTGACGGCTGCACTGATTGCCATTCCTTTTCCCAGTTTGAAAGATTTTGTATTTTCAGAAAAGCTTTCCAATCGACTGCAAATACACGTTCGTCTCTACAAGACATTGATGCCGCTTTTTTAGCAGTTTTGTCGGCAGTTTCGATATCTTGATGATTGTAATATTTTCCCAGTTCTGTAAATCAAAACTATTCACTCAAAAATTATATTATTCTGGCTAATGTTATAAGAAAAATAGATAGCAAAAATACATATGTCAACAAGCTCGGAACATTACAAAAAAAAGAACACCTCAAATTACATTATTTTTTTATTTAATGCATAAATTTGACTACGTATTGAAAACGTATGTTTTAGCAAATTAAAAGTTATTA
Source organism: Triatoma infestans (assembly GCA_011037195.1). Classification (NCBI taxonomy): domain Eukaryota; kingdom Metazoa; phylum Arthropoda; class Insecta; order Hemiptera; family Reduviidae; genus Triatoma; species Triatoma infestans. Next base: position 30,203 of record JAAEAF010014329.1, read on the forward strand.
ATTATTTCTGAACGACAAAAAAAGTGATAATGAATTGTAATTTTAATATGGCATTGGTTGTTAGAGAATATAGAAATAATCAATAAAAAAATAAATTAATAATAATGATAACTGATGAGGAGAAATACAATCTTGGGTGAAACAGTTTGATGATAGACAGTGGGGAATCGGAGAAATAAGACGCGTGATGTGATAAAAACTATAATAGAAGATTTCGTGCAAGTATTGTTGCTATGTATTTGCTGGTTGCGTATGTACTAGGATGGTGGCGAAGCGAGAAAGAGTGGAACAGGTTCAGTGCGTGGCAATACGTAGAACAACACCCAACTAAAACTAATATCGCGTGGGGGTGGGTGGTAGCGTTCATCTGGTAGTACCACTCGGCAAGGCACCATCGATCCTTTTACACATTCTCTTTAAAACTTACTCTTTAACAGATATACATATGTATATATGTAGAGAAGTTCATGACAATTTTGCTCTAACTATGTTCGCTCACTTCAAGTAACCATACCATTTTATTATACGAACATATTATAAGCTTCCCATCCAAAATATTAAGTGATTGAACATATTAACCCTTTCTCTCATTCTCTGTTTGTTTCATGTAAAGTTAGAGAGATTGTTACATAACATACAAACTTGTGCATTAACACTTACATACAGAATCTTACTTTCATCTACTCTAAAACTCGTAACTTATTCTTATTTACATTTCAAAAGATTTTCCACACTCATCTTAGCTAAAACTTACCTTAAATAAAACTTCGATTAATCTAACTAGTATGAGCATAACTGAAATTATTATAGTAACCAACGACGTAGTTCTAATTTCAGAGTTATCCATTTATCCTTCTCATCCGCAAAAGTATTATTATTACTATAATTGTTATAATTATTATTATTTTTAATTTTATAATTACTTACACATAATTACTAAAATTGATAAACAAGAAATTTCTAAATAATAGTAAATGTTTATGAATGGAAATTCAATGATTCTCACAGATGATATCCAACTCTGTTTGCATCTTTTAAAAAAATGAAAGAATAATATTGTATGAATATACTTCCGGTTTTCATGTGAATTTAGTTAAAGTAATTATAAAATTTAAAATTTCCTTTTAAAACTTGGAATTTTGTACACAAATTTGTTGTTATTATGTTTGTTGTGCACAATTAACACGTTCACGACGTGAGAAATCTAAGGGTTCACTCTAAAGGTCACAATTTTTTTTTTTTTTTAATATGGTTTTTTCGCATTTTTTATGCTTCAATATATTTAATTTTATGTTGTTAAATTTATTTTTAGTTATTTTACTAATTTTTGTGTGTGAATCACCGGTGGGTCACGACGTCCTGTAGTGATAATATTCCCTTTTAGCCGCGTGACCCACCGGTGGTCACGCTAATAAAACATATTTTTTTTACAATGACACTCGCAAACTTTTTGTTTTTCAGGTAAGTGAGAGTTAAAAAATGAGTTCCAGAACGAAAAAAATATTGGCACTAGTTGCATCCCAAAAAATAGCGTCACCAGAGGAGCCGGATCCATCTACTTCTATTCTGCAACTTCGATTACCATCTCCTCAGGAATCACCAATTGTCGAAAAATCACCGCTCATGGAGACACCATCATCCTTGAAGGACGCCCCATCTAATCAGCCAATTCACACTGTATCATCATCATCGCAGAAATCGCCATCTCTTCAACAGTCACTGTTACCCGAACAGAGAGCACTAACTCCAAATCAGGAAAGAAAGACATACTCTTCTACTTCAGAATGTGAATCTGAATCATTTGAAGATTCTGAAGATTCCTACGATCCAAGTGAATCTACAAGTGAAACTACAAGTGATGATAATGCAAATTCTACAGAAGATGAATCTTCTTTAGAGGAAGCTGGCACACACGGATTAGTAAATGTTTACAAATGGGGACCTTGCAAGGATTCGCCCATAAATTTTCAGTTTCATGGACAAAGTGGGCTGCAAATAAATAACGTGAGTTTGTCTGAACCCTATGATATCTACAAACAGTTTGTAACTGATGATGTTGTAGATCTCATAGTACGTGAAACAAACAGATATGCATCTCAGCTAATTCAGTCAAAACCACTTCGCCCCCGCTCTCTAATGCACAAATGGGTAGGCACCAACAGACAAGAAATAAAACACTTTCTGGGTATTCTATTGATCATGGGCATCAATAAACTACCCAAAATGCGATTATACTGGTCATGTAATGACATTTACAGTAATGAACGTATAAAGAAAGAAAGAAAGCCATGACCCGGAACAGATTTGATGTATTATTGAGATGCTTACATTTTTCGGACAACAATGACCCTGCTGCCAAAAATGATAGGCTCTCAAAAACAAAACATATCTTAGATCTGTTATGTCGACAGTTTCAAGAGATAGTAGTCCCGGGCAAGGAAATTGTAATTGATGAGTCGATGGTCCCATGGAGGGGCAGACTGGTTTTCAGACAATATCTTCCTGCCAAATCACACAAATATGGTATAAAGATTTATAAAATATGCACACCTGAAGGGTATACATATGACCTAAGGGTCTATGCAGGAAAAAATGATCCTACTGGAACTGTAGGAACAAATACAAATGGCCATACATATAATATATGCATGGAATTACTAAATGGACTCACACACTGTGGTAGGACACTATATGTTGATAATTTTTACACAAGTGTGAAACTTTGCAAAGATTTATTGAATTCTGAAACGTATGTTTGTGGGACATTAAGAAGTAATAGGAAGGGAAATCCAAAAGATGTGTGTAAAAAGAAATTGAAGAAAGGGGAAGTTTATGGTGAGCAAAATGAAGAAGGAATTAGAGTGATTAAATGGCTAGATAAACGCCCAGTGCTAATGATTACCTCTGTTCCAGATCATACTGATCAACTGGTGCCAAGTGGAGCAAAAAACCGCAAGGGAGAAGATGTACTAAAACCTCCTGCCGTTATTGCATATAACAAGGCAAAAAAAGGAGTTGATGTATCTGATCAAATGTCCTCGTACTACACAAGTCTGAGAAAAAGCCTTAAATGGTATAAGAAGGTTATTTTTGAAGTGATGCTAGGAACATGTATTGTCAATGCATGGGTGATTTACAACAACCTTTCTAACATTAGTAATAAGATGGATATGCTCAAATTTCGAGAAATTGTGTTAGAAGGGTTGTTGAAGGCAGAAAATGAGAATGAAGATACAGAAAATGGTGCTGTCAATGAGAACGTGGAACAGGCAAGAAAGAGAAAGCGAGGGAGGAGCAGCCATAGAATAGCGAAGTATGAAGGTTCAGTAAGAAGTAGTAGGAAGAGATGCACTGAGTGTTATAAAAGAATTCAGAAAGAAAGAGGTAGCAAAGAAGCCAGGGCCAAGGCACCAAAAGTTGTTACATACTGTGAAGACTGCGAAAGACAGCCTACAATGTGCATTGCTTGCTTTAAAAAATTTCATGATTAGTTCAGCTGAAGTTTTCTTTTATAATAAATCTTGTTGTATTTGTTTGTTTCTTCTCAATGTGTGAATTTATAATTCAATGAATAAATATATTATTTTGTCATATCTATATTCGTGCTGAGTAAACTTAAATGATGTGATCCAAAAACCATGATGCTGGTACATAGATACACTATCCATGTAGCCATAGCTACGATATATAGAGCCCCCATAAAAAACAGAAGCTTTCAGAAGCAATACAATGTATCATAGTGTGTGACCCACCGGTGGACACGCACGTCTATTAAGATGACTCATGATGACCCACCGGTGGGGCACGATGTCATGAACGTGTTAATGATATGGAGTCCAGTGCTACTATTGGATTTGTTTTTCTTCCTAGTACCTTCTTCAGATGGTGTTGTAACGAAATGTTATCTGTAACGAAAAAACACTGTCCGGAAGTCAGCAGTACACTGAGAAAGCTTCGAACCCCAATGACCACCTTAAATTGATGCAATTTAAATTAAAAAAATCGTGTAAAACTCTCACACAACTTTCTCTCACTCCAGTTTTCCAAATTGTAATTGAAAAATTTTATAGTTTATGCACCAAATTTTATAAAATTCGTTGGAATTCGTCGAAAATTGCAAAAAAAAGTTCTGTAAAAGAGAACTTCCGGTTTACTTATTTTCTTGAAACTCGGAATTTTGCCCATCTATTTATTTCTAATTAATTTTGTTTTGATGGTAGAATTGTATAATCAACTATGATAGCACTTTAGAAGAAAATCTGACCACACCACCCCCTTTCTCAAAAGTACCTTAAATAATTTTTTCCCAGAGAAAGGTTTTAAATTAAAGTTATAGATCTTTGTATGTGTAGTTGATATATCAAGCGAGAAAAAAATCGTCGTAGTCATTTTTGAGAAAATTGCAAGAAAGCTGGAAAAAAAACAACAGAAAACTGAAAAATACATTTTAATATAAACGCACTTCCGGTCATTCGATTTTTTTTTTTCCAAACTCAGAATTTCGACAACACATTTAATTCTTACTTAATACTGTTTAGATTATAGAATTGTATAGTAAACTGAAATAGCACTTTAGGGGACAACCCACCACTCCCTCCCTTTAAAAAGTGCCCTTAAATGCATTTTTCCGGAGAAATGTTTTAAATAAAAATTGTCGATCTTTTTAAGTGTAATTGATATTACAAGTTTAAAGGAAATCGTTGGAACCAGTTCGTTCGAGAAAATTGCCAAATAGTGAAAGAACTATTTAGTAAAGTGATACTTCCGGTCAAGGAATTTTGTCCGCTGGCCTACAGTCGGATAACATGGTGACACCCAAACGGAATATCAAGTTTGAACTTTTTGTGATTTTAATTTTTTGAGCTATGCTGTTCAAACATATACAGAACATTTGATAAAAACCATTTTTTTGGACTCAAGGGACCTCAAAACGGATATTTCTGGTAAAAACTCGATATAGAAAATTTGGCACGATTACAATACTTCCTGTTACTAGGAGTAAGAAAAAAAAAGAAGAAGAGTCCATATCCGACATATAGAGAAGTGGGGATAAAGATTCGCCTTGCATCACCCCTTGGTCAAATCCACCGCCCTCATGGTGTATCCTGAGCCGAAAATCTAACCTTATTTCTGCATTATTATAGACTTGAGCAATTATGCAAATATCGTGTAAATTAGAAAATATATAGGTGTGACCTGCTTAACATACGCGGTCTCAATTAAAGCATTTAAAAGTTTTGAAATGTCGAGTTTACATTAAATAAATAATGAGAAGGAATAGAATTACGTTTAGAATAAATCCAGACGAATTAATGTAGGTAAATATTTACGAAGTTCATGAGTTGAAAGATTATGAGGAAAATGGTCGAATTAAAGGTGATAAGTGTCTTGATTTTTATTTTAAATTATAGCTTTATTATTATATTTCCGGTAAAAACTCGATATCGATTACAATACTTCCTCTTACTAAGTAAAAAAAAAAAAGATTGAGATAAATTTTCAATATCAATAAAATCTTACATCTCAGATTCCCCCAGAAACCCTCTAAAATGTTATAAATAAAAGTGATACCTAACTATATAATAGATACTATACGAATTTTTTTTTTTTACAATTGTTGAAGCTTTTTTTCAAGAAAATCGTGAAAAAGTAAAAACAAAACTACTTAATAATGTCTCAATTTCGTTTGGCGTATCGTGATCGATATATTTCATTTCAGATGGGCTGATGGTACCAAATTAGTATAGGTATCATTGTTTACTTAAGATTTTTCGTGTTTGAGAAATTTTGTTCACAGTTACAAGACACGGATAGACAGACCGACAGACACGTTAGAATTTGTTGAAAACATTTTTTAATTTTTATCGGGTATTTTATTTGTTGTAGTGTATGCATATTTCTGATATTCCAGTTTCAGATTTTCATCCATCTTCGGAGTAAAGGTATCGAGCTTTTATAGTGGTTTACTTCAACTTAATGTTTCTGTTTACACACTACACTTGTTGACTTGTTCATGGTCGATTTTTTATAGATTAATTTTTTTTTTTTGTAATTCAAGGGACTTCAAAACTAGTATTTCCAGTGAAAAAATAAATTTCGAATATATGTCACACTCGTAACACTTTTTTACACACACACAAGACATATATATATATATGAGTATAAATAGACTGGTTTACTGAAAACTACTTTCCTCACTTAAAGTGCCTAAAGTTTTGTATTTTTTATGATAATTCAATTTCAAAATATCAAACTTGCAGTAAAAGGAATTACATATTTAGTAATCAAATTTAAATAAAGTAAATAAAATAAAGGAAAGACAAATTTTCACTATATTCTCAGGGGGACACCTGATAAAGAAAAACATTTTTTTTTCACAGTTTGTGATGTCCCTAAATATGGTCAACTTAATGATAATCGAATATCGAGTAATTGACTATTATTAAATTTGATTTATGATTGATGGATGACTAATGAGTAGAATTAGTCACATTTTTAACTTGATTGATGATTAACTATTAATTATAAATTTGTCATTGGATGACTGGATTAATGAATAACGAATAAGTTGATATCATTTAATCGTCAAAATAGTAAACGAATAAGTTTACATTCATTTTTACACATTCAAACATTTAATTTTTCTTTTAGATTTATTTCTACATTAATACCAGTGCTGGTCACCCTACATATATATTACGGATTTGTAATGTCTAGACATTTGAAAACAAGTTAAGGCTGTGTAGTTTTGACTATTCTTTTTAAGGTCTGCTTACCAATTGCATTGCAAGAATTGGATATGAAATGTAAGCCAGTGGATGTGGCTATTGCGAAGAATGTTCATCTGCACATTTTAGTGTTTGCAGATGACCAATTAGTAACCGTACAAGACCCGGAAGATATTGAATATATGACTAGAAAAAGCACAATTGTATAATGATTGGGAGGTTTGGAGGTCAATTACAAGAAATCAGAATACCTTTCTACAAGAAGTAATCATGGAAATATCTTAGCAAACGGAGTGATAATTAGTATTAGGATCGATTATTGACAGGAATGGCTCCACAAATAAAGAAATAAACTGATTGGAATGTTAAAAGCGGTTTTATGGAGTAGCAATATTGTATACCACCAAAAAAATGTAATTTATAACGGAAGCCGTGGAAAGTATATTGCTATATGGAGCAGAAACATGGACTCTATCTGAAACTTATGGGCGCAGGCTCCTGAATTTGAGATGAATTTTTGGAAGAGATCTGCTAGAGATTCGAAATTGGAGAGGAGAAGGAATGATGGATAGGAAGTGAACCGTAGGAGAAAGAAAGTTCGGCCTGGAATACTTCGTCAGATCTCGTGAAGGAGTCTCTCAGTGGAAATAGACCTTTTGTAGTTGGCCTTTAGAATCATGAATATCTAAATGTACACAGGGTGACCAGAGTTATATGCTCCACCCACTTTTTTTTTAAACGGTGGGAAATTTCGAAAAAATAGAAAAGACGTATTTAATCATTTTTAGTCTAGTTTATTTTCAGTGATTGATCCATTTTTTATACCCCAATATCCCGAGATACAGCATCCAACTTTTTTTTTTCAAATGGAACATTATATTTTTTTTTGCATATTTTTGTAGTAATTGAGCCTCTAAAAAAATAAAAATAAAAAAATTTAAAATCGGTTAGGTTTTTCAAAGGTTATGGTAATTTAAAATATGAAAAACAAATTTCAGTTTAATGTCAAAATTACCTTATTTTTTCTTTAAAGAAGCTCTTCAAACTGGGCACCATCAACGGATAGGCAAGCCAAAGATCTGGACTCCCACGCTCTGTTTGTAGCAGCACTTAGGTGGCAAAGTCAACATCTAGGCAGGCTAGAGTTATTCGACGTTCCATATCTTCGACTGAAGCCACGGGATTAAGGTTACTGTACACTTTATTTTTTAGATATCCCCACAAAAAATGGACAAAAAATGCACAATTTTATGGACTGATGAATCAAAGTTTACCAACAATGGCCTTCTTAATCGTTGGAACTTTAGAATATGGGCAGAAGAAAATCCACAAGTTACCTTCGCCACACGCCATCAGGTTGTTTTTTTCTACAAACGTTTGGTGTGGAGTTTTAGGAAACCAACTAATCGGCCCATACTTCTACAGAGGGAACTTAACTGGTGAAAGGTATCTAACTTTTTTAAGAGACATTTTGCCAGTTTTGCTTGAAGATGTTCCTCTAAAACGTCGGTTAGATATGTATTTTCAACAAGATGGTTGCCCGGCACATAATGCGAGAGTTGTTCGACGTTACCTGGACAGAAATTTCCACGAAAAGTGGTTAGGAACTCATGGTCCGATCCAATGGCCACCTCAATCTCCGGACTTAACCCCAATGGACTATTTTTTGTGGGGATATCTAAAAATAAAGTTTACAGTAACCTTAATCCCGTGGCTTCAGTCGAAGATATGGAACGTCGAATAACTCTAGCCTGCCTAGATGTTGACTTTGCCACCTAAGTGCTGCTACAAACAGAGCGTGGGAGTCCAGAGCTCTGGCTTGCCTATCCGTTGATGGTGCCCAGTTTGAAGAGCTTCTTTAAAGAAAAAATAAGGTAATTTTGACATTAAACTCAAATTTGTTTTTCATATTTTAAATTACCATAACTTTTGAAAAACCTAACCGATTTAAATTTTTTATTTTTTTATTTTTAGAGGCTCAAGTACTATAAAAATATGCAAAAAAAAATATAATGTTCCATTTGAAAAAAAAAGTTGGATGCTGTATCTCGGGATATTGGGGTATAAAAAAATGGATCAATCACTGAAAATAAACTAGACTAAAAATGATTAAATACGTGTTTTCTATTTTTTCAAAATTTCCCGCCGTTTAAAAAAAAAGTGGGTGGAGCATATAACTCTGGTCACCCTACATATATATATATATGTATATAAAAAATAAATGAATATCTATATATATATACTAAAACTACTTTATAAAGAATTAAACTAGAAGTTAAGATTAAGAAAGATATGTACATGAATATATAAACTGCAAATTCTTATCAAGTGAACTTTCCAAATTATGTTAATATCCATATTATTTATTTATTTATTATCAATGAAAATTATATTAATGTAAAAGAAAACGTATACACTTCTTTTAATTTGAATTTCCCCGAACTTCTTAGAGCGCATCCTCGAAGCTGGGAGAGAACAGGCAGGTTAGGATGTAACTTGGGATAAACTGGTGAAGTAATAGGTTTTTTTTTCTGGATTTTTTTAAGGTGCACAACAGCTATGATCCTTTGCACCTGTTTCTAATTTGTAAGGACTCATCTATACCCATTAGTCTAACAATTTCTACAGCAAACCCACAATATAGGTCTAATCATATTCAACTACTCCCTTATACCACTTATAACAAATAAATAGCTATACACAAGACACCATCAAACAACTAAGCACATACGTATGTACAGCTAGTTTCACAACAAATGATTTAGAGAACGTCCCTAAGATATTCGAAGGTCGTATTGATATTGCCCTCATCGTCTCCTAATACATCTGTAAGACTGGTCGGCAAATTTACCTTTCCCCGCGCGTTTACATATTTCGAACATCCCAATAGAGTATGCGGGACCGTTAATGAACGTATTGCAAGCGCTGCATATCGGCTAAGGTTCTCTTCGGAATATGTGGCTGTGTGTCAACATGGTGTAACCGAGTCTCATTCTCGCTAGGACAACTTCTTCTCGCCGAGATTCTCGATTTGAGGTGGACTATTTCTTTGTGCTACTCTTGATATTCCTTATTTTATTTGACAGCTGCACTGATTGCCATTCCTTTTCCCAGTTGGAAAGATTTTGTTTTTTTAGGCAAGCTTTCCAATCGACTGCAAGGACACGTTCGTCTCTACAAGACATGGATGCCGCTTCTCTAGCAGCTTTGTCGGCAGATTCGTTATCTCTTATTTCCACATGACCGGGAATCCAAATAAAGGAGACTTCTTTATTTTCTCGCAGCCATAGTTCCAAGAGCGTATGTATGCACTGAACCAACAAACTATCGGAGTCCCGATTGCCTATCATCTCCTCCAGTGAGCTCCTTGAAGCGGAGCAAATAATATACTCGTATTTCTTAGGTTCATTCTAGTTCCGAATATGTTCTAGGGCTTTGTACACAGCGAATAACTCGGCTGTAGATATGCTTGAGATATTGCTTAATGGGAAGTTGTACAGCCTCTCATTCATGACGAAAGCTGCTCCTACTCCATTTATCGTCTTCGACCCGTCGGTGAATATTTTAATATAATTTTTATATTTAAGCAGTAGTCGCTCTTGTAGAAGGTTTTTTGTATACGTTGTTCGGAGTTTTGCTTTTAATCTATTTACGTAGTGTGCCGTCAAACTTAAGCCCATTCAGTGTCCAAGGTTCTATTTTTGGAGAGATCGAACATAGAGGCATAGTAATAGGTTTGGGACAGTAATAGGTTTGACTGTCGTTTCTTTTTTGCAGGTAAGGGTGAACAATTAAATGAATGTGTAACGTGAAAATTGAAGTATGTTCTATGATGTGACTAATAAAAAAAATAATCTCTTTTGCAGAGAAACTCAATCTAGTTGTTATTTCACAACTCACAAAATCTTGGTTATAAACAACATTATATTAATATTAGAAAAAGTTAATATTTCAAAAAAAAAAAGAAGAAAATATTTAATTAAAATAAATGAAAATATAAAATAGATACGAGTGCTTAAATGCAAATATTGCATTGACAAAGAATATATATAAATTGAAATATCCTAATTTCATGTCTTTCTTAAATTTATAGATATTATGTTATTCAATTATTTTAAAATATTGAAGTAAAAATTGAATAAATTATACGTGTTCTTTTTTTTGCGCATCATTTTGGTCAACAGTTTTTTTTTGTTAACACTATTTAATAAATCTACAGCATTAAGTGTTGGGCATTATTAAATTCGTTAATTTGATTCTGTAAATAATTTTATATTCGTTAATAATATTTTGCAAATTAATTAGCTATTACTGTAATTCTAAACTTTAGTTAGATTATTACGAAACTTTGATATGGGTGTCATCATCATCTTCTAAGACATCATTTTTTCAAAAACAGCAAGTGTCACAAATTTTGTATTCTTCTGTTGATAAATTCATTTTCGAAAAGCTAAGGAACATTCATAAAGACCTATATTAATATTAAACTTAAAAATTGTATTAAATTTAAAAGGTAATGATTAAAATAAAATGAAACAATAAATAAATATTTATTAGAGTAACCCTGTAGAAATACCCCATGAAGGGGGGACCAAGCCTTGCCAAAAATATTTGTTAGAAGAGCCACAAAATGAGTTGGCTTTCTGCATCACTACTGAAACATTCCCGCGCTACGGGTATTGTAGCAGAGAGCTTACAAGTACTATTGATATTTGTCATGGTTGTGGTTTTAATATTCAGTACAGTTTAATTTTTATTTCTTTGTGTGGAGCTACCTGTATACAAGCTATCTGTATACAATTTTATGTATTGTTTTATTTATTTATTAATTGTATTTGGCATTTCATCTAATTAAGTTAAGAGAAAATTTTTGATATAATTTCAAATTAGTTGTTGTGTGTATTCACAGAATTTTTTATTTTCTTCAAAAATAGTTTTGTTCTAATTTACGGTTATCATAATAATGCAATTAATGTAAATTTCAAAATGTGTACCTTTTCAGATTTTAAAAAGTAATTATTAATTATTTTGGAAAAACCATTAAATAAAGAATAAAAATTAAATTTTATTCGTTTACAGAAATGAATGAACACTTATCAACATTTAAACGATTTTATTTGAACACGTTGGCTCTTTTGAGTGATTTAATATTATTTTCGTCGCGCATTTTTTTGTTCGCTTGTTCTCTAATGTTGGATATAAAACAGATTTTGTTCAATAGTTCTTATCTATATTTGGTTAATAACTACAATTTTGAAATCAAACTGTGGAAATAATTTGACAGAATTTAATTTTTGATTAATTTCAATATGATTTAATTTATGTAATTACAGCTAACACTCGGAGGCTAGGCCACATATTATTCCATTCCAAATAGAAATGGTTTTTATAATAAATGAAAATTATATTAAAATATTCACCGACGGGTCAGAGACGATAAATGGAGTAGGAGCAGCTTTCGTCATGAATGAGAGGCTGTACAACGTCGTCCTATTAAGCAATTTCTCAAGCATATCTACAGCCGAGTTATTCACTGTGTACAAAGCCCTAGAACATATTCGGAACTACAATGAACCTAAGAAATATATTATTTCCTCCGATTCAAGGAGCTCACTGGAGAAGATAAGCAAACTGGGACTCCGATAGTTTGTTGATTTAGTGTATACATACGCTCTTGGAACTATGCCTGCGAGAAAATAAAGAAATCTCCTTTATTTGGATTCCCGGTCATGTGGGGATAAGAGATAACGAATCTGCCGACAAAGCTGCTTAAGAAGCGGCATCAATGTCTTGTAGAGACGAACGTGTCGTGTCCTAGCAGTCGGTTGGAAAGCTTTTCTAAAAAAACAAAATCTTTCCAACTGGGAAAAAGGAATGGCAATCAGTGCAGCTGTCAAATAAACTAAGGAATATCAAGAGCACCACAAAGAAATGGTCAACCTCAAATCGAGAGTCTCGGCGAGAAGAAGTTGTCCTAGCGAGAATGAGGCTCGGTCACACCATGTTGACATACAGCCACATATTCCGAAGAGAACCTCAGCCGGTATGCAGCGCTTGCAATTCGACATTAACGGTCCCGCATATTCTATTGGAATGTTCGAAATATGTAAACGCGCGGGGAAAGGTAAATTTACCGACCAGTCTTACAGATGTATTAGGAGACAATGAGGCCAATATCAATAAGACTTTCGAATATGTTAGGGAGGTTCATTTATTTCATTTGTTGTGAAACTAGCTGTTCATATGTATGTGTTTAGTTGTTTGCTGGTGTCTTATGTATAGGTATTTATTTTATAAGTGATATAAGGGAGTAGATTGTGGGTTTGCTGCAGGAATTGTTAGTCGGTGGGTATGGATATGCATCCCGGATTAGTGCTTACAAATTAGAAACAGGTGCAAAGGACCATTAGGTGTTGTGGACCTTAAAAAAAAAATATATATATATATAATGATCCAAACACGTTTCATCATTTACACATTGATATTAATCTATGATCAAAATTCTAATGAACAATGTACTTACTATTATTTCCTAAAAAACAATTTTTGTAACTCACTTACGGTGTTACACCTCTTACGATGAACGAAGAAGGTGTCGTCATTTCTTCCGCATTCATCCATTGTCTTATTTCATATTTGGTTTAATAACTGAACAATGTTTAGTAAAAAAAAGTGCTCTCTATGTTACAGTTAGTTTATTTTTGTCTTTTATTATTCTTTTTTGATTATTTCAAAACATAATGTCATGACTTAGACGTAATAATAAACTGTTGGCTTATCGACCAATTCAAGGTAAAAAACAAAAATAGTAATTTTGTAATTGTTTTTTAATAATTAACAAGTTCGAAGTTTCGACAAACTTTGTTTGGCTTCTTCAGGAACAATACAAAAATAAAGAGAAAAATCATAACACAAAACACAAACAAAAAACAAAATACATAGGTGTGATTACTGTGGGACTGCTAAGTCAATCTGTAATCAACAGAGTTAGCAGTCCCATAGTAATCACACCTATGTATTTTGTTTTTTGTTTGTGTTTTGTGTAATAATTTTTCTCTTTATTTTTGTATTGTTCCTGAAGAAGGCAAACAAAGTTTGTCGAAACGTCGAACTTGTTAATTATTAAAAAACAATTACAAAATTACTTTTTTCGTTTTTCTACCTTGAATTGGTTGTTAAGCCAACAAATTCTTGTTTTCATGTTACAACTAACGGCCAACAAAGAAAATCATCTGATAGTAATAATAATCATAAAAAGTAAAAAAGATATGTTCAGTAATTATTATAATTTAAAAGAAAATCTTAGTAGCCCAAAATCTACTAGTTTTATCAAGTCTGTCCTTATATATTTCATAATTCAATTATTAATTATTTTGTATCAATTTGTATAAAGTAAAAATTCTTATTTTTTTTTTATATATAAATTAGTTTTGTTTATATTTGATATACTGTTGTTGCAATTTGTTTGACGAATTAGTTTGGTGATGAACAAGTGTAGAGGTCCATAATCTCTACCAAATAGAATTATACTCCAATAGATACTAATAAGGTAATGTTTCATAATGTTAGTCACTGTTGTTAGTATGGCTGAAAATGGACTCTTTAGGCCGAATCGTCAAGTTTTTAAGAAATATAATTTTATAAAAAATAAACAAAAACAAAAAAATCTGGTGTGAAACACTCACACAACTTTCTCTTACTCGTGTTCTCAAAATTATAATTGACAAAAGTTATAGAATGTGTACCAAATATAACGAAATTTGTCGAAAACTGAAAAAACTGTTCAGTAAAAGCGCACTTCCGGCTTACAAATTTTCTTAAAACTTGGAATTTAGGCCATCTATTTATTTCTAATTAATTTTGTTTGGATGACAGAATTGTATAATCAACTATGATACCACTTTAGAGGAAGCTGTAACCCCACCCCTCCCCTAAAAGTGCCCTTAAATGAATTTTCCCAGAGAAATGTTTTAGATAAAAGTTATAGATCTTTGTATGTTTAGTTTATATAGGTAGTTTCAAGAAAATCGTCGGAGTCATTTTCGAGAAAATCGCGAAAAAGTGAAAAAATTATTTAGTAAAGTGGTAAAGTAAACGCACTTCCGGTTATCCGATTTTTTTCAAACTCGGAATTTCAACAACATATTTAATTCTAATTAACATTATTTAGATGACAGAATTGTCTAATATACTGAAACAGTAGTTAAGATGAAAACCTAACCCCATCCCTCCCCCAGAAGTGCCCTTAAATGAATTTTCCTAGAGAAATGTTTCAAATAAAAGTTATAGCTGTTAGTATGTTTAGTTGATATAGAAAGTTTGAAGAAAATCGTTGGAGCGATTTTTGAGAAAAATTGCAAAAACGTAAAAAAAAACCTACAAGTAAAGTGGTATTTCCGGTTGAGGAATTTTAGCAGATGACCCACTGTCGGGTCCCATGGTGATACCTAAACCGAATATCACGTTTGAACTTTCTACGATTTTTTGTTTTTGAGCTATGCTGTTCACATACATACACACACACACACAGAAACACACACACAGACCATTTGCTAAAAACCACTTTTTTGGACTCAGGGGACCTCAAACGGATATTTCCGGTGAAAATTCGATATCGAAAATTTGACACGATTACAATACTTCCTCTTACTAGGAGTAAGAGAAAGTAAAAAAACACTAATTTTTTCGTATTAAATCTGTTCTATATGCTAATAATGGCTTCAATATTAATGGTATAACTTAAAAATGTAGTTATACGCTGTACTAATACTAACTGTCAACAGTTGGCTAAAGGGCTATATTATAGTGTTCTATATGAAGAAGTAACACCAGATATGTTGGCGATGGTCGTCATATTGCGGCTGTTTCCTGGCTGGTCGGTCAGAGGCCATGGTCCATTATATGTGCGCCACCAAACCACAGTTGTACATACACTCCTATATTCTAATAAAAACCGACATCATCTTGCCATTGAGATCGTACTTGCCTGTCATCGAATGATATATAAGCTAACAAATCGTTGGTCCCCCCCCCCATTCTCTAGTACTGTATCCATAAAATATTATTTTTGAAGCGAAAGAGGGAGTTATTTTTGTTTTGTTGGCCGATATTTCCCACTTTAATTATAATAGATATGAATGTTTTGATCTCTAACATTTATATGGCACTAATATTTTTGCTTTCTTTACAAAAAAAAAATTTCTTCATTATTTCAAAATATAATCACTTCGGAGATATGAAGTTATTTGCTGGAATGGATATTTTGAATGATTAAGAATATTTGGTTTAAAAAAGGAATTTATACTTTTACTTATGAATGATTTGATGAATTATTTCAGATTTTCCAATATCCATGGGCTAAACATATTTTATGCGAGAAATCAATGTTTCCCAAAAAACTGAATTAAATATCTTTTGAAATAAAATGGAACCAAAATTTGTGAAGAATTTAAAAGGATACAGAATTTAAGTCAACTGCAATTTCATTTTTTGAGTGTCAGAGACCAGTATCATGCTTTCCGGGTTCCACACTGATACTAAGGAATAGTAAGTCCCTTGATGATAATCTATCTATCATTGAATATTCTGTCAAAAGGCACGTTTTCCTTGTAACAGTAATACTAAGATATCAATTTGATCTAATCGAATGATGTCCTGTATATATTTTCTCTTTTCTGAATTACATGTAACATTGATTTTTTTAAAGTTTCTGCAGCCATTTTCATGAAAAACACTAGAGTTTCCCGGTTTGAGACAGGGTCAATGTTCAACCGACGTTTTGCCTGTATTGCAATGAGCCTCTTTAGAGTCGTTACACATCGAAAGCTAATAGGGCAATGATCATTGGTAGAGAAGGGGCATTTCCTGTCATTACTTCCTCCTCCATCTTGATCCCAGACCGCTATACTGACGGATATGTCCAGTATTCGCCATATTGGCGGACTGGATATGTCTAATTCTATCCGCGAAGGTTTCAGGAGACTCTGTGGGTAGAGACTGAATATTAGTCATCTGTTGAAAGAGTACTAGAGGGTTTTTTTCTTTTCTAAATCTAGTTAGAAGACGTTCTGAGATTAGAGGATACGTTATAATTATACCCTGGCGTTGTAATTCGACTTTCTGCGTATTATAAAATATTTTTGCAGAACCTCAGAGCCTAAGTGCTAGTATTTCTAATTTTGCTGCGTCGTCCCAGTCAGAAAGGCTAGCGCAATGGCTAATTTGGTCTAGGAAATCTGAAACACTGGCTGAATTTCCGCCATCGAATGGTGGGTAAACTATTAATTAATTGCAAATTTCTTAAGGGGCCAGCAGGTTGATTGTTAGGGCTGGCTGGAGGATTTGCTAATTGCTGCTGAGCAAGTATATTCTTTGTCCATTTATCTTATACATTTTTGAAACAGGAGAATTCCTACTTTGAGAAAGATTATATTTTTCAAGACGTCTGCGCAACTGGATTAAATTGCTGCCAACAGAAAGGTTATTATCACGTAATATCTTTACAATTTACGATCTATTAAGAACACTCATAAATTCTAAATTCACAAGGGATTGGGGTACAGTGATACAATTAGAAAATTTTTAAAAATGAAATTCAATAGAAAATTCAATTATGGGAAATATTTAGGATATTTCCGCTGAAAAAATAATTGCAAAAGTAATAAAATTATCTGATGGATAATTCGTTTAATCAGTAAATTGAAAATTGTACGTACTTGTTAATTTGTGGATTCTGGTTGAAAATATCCCACCGCTGCCACCAATGAAATGTTTTTGGATGTGTTGTTGAGTTGTTGTATGTTTGTAGTAGCTTGTAGTGGCTTGAGCGGTTTAGTAAAAGGGGCTTGTGTTTGTAAGTTTTAAGAGAGAGAAGTAATAAAAATAATTATAAGAATAAGAATAAAGTAAGCACTGGTAGATTAAATTAACTTCAATGTTTGCAATTTTCACCATAAAAACACAAATGAATTTTATTTAATTTGGTATACCAACTGTACAATTTGTCAATCACAATTTCGAAAACTGGTGTAAGAAAAAGTTGTGTGAGTGTATCACGCCAGATTTTTTATTTTTTTTATTTGCCACTTAAAAACTAAAAATCAAAAAGAAACAGTAATTTACAAATATGGTATAATGTTATCTGGATCGGAATTTTATCATTTTAAAAGCAGCATATCTCAATAATCATAAAAAAGTAATGTATACTTTTTTTATGACTTCGAAAGTAACATCTAACTGTAAATAGGTTTTTATGGTGAACATGTTTTGTATATAAATATTGATCGAGCAAAATTAAACTTGACAGATTATGTACTTCACCTGTTTCTTTAAGTTCAGAAAATCAACCAGAATTTATCAAGAAAATATTCTTTGAAAAATATGTGGAAAGCTGTCGGCTGAATACCAAAATGTATGAATTTTTCATTCCTCTTAGAAAAGATAATTGTTTGCTTGTTTAAAAAAAAAAAAATGAATTGATTTTAATCTTTGGGTTTTCAGGGATTTGTTTTTTGACTAAAAAAATAAATCAAACTTATAAAAAAATCTTATATGTAACGCTCACAATATTTTCTATAATTCACATAGTTATAAAAAAAATCTGGTGTGAAACACTCACACAACTTTCTCTTACTCCAGTTCTCAAAATTGTAATTGACAAATTTTATAGTTTGTGTACTAAATTTAATGAAATTCGTCGAAAGCTGAAAATCTGTCCCGTAAAAGCGCATTTCCGGTTTACTAATTTTCTTGAAACTTGGAATTTTTCTATTTATTTCTAAATTAATTTTGTTTGGATGATAGAATTGTATAATCAACTGTGATAGCATATTAGAGAAAAACATAACCCCACCCCTCTTCAAAAAGTGCTTTTAAACGAATTTTCCCAGAGAAATGTTTTAAATAATAGTTGTAGATCTTTGTATGTTTAGTTTATATAGGTAGTTTCAAGAAAATCGTCGGAGTCATTTTCGAGAAAATCGCGAAAAAGTGAAAAAAAATCATTTAGGAAAGTGGTAAAGTAAACGCACTTCCGGTTATCAGATTTTTTTTCAAACTCAGAATTTCAACAACATATTTAATTCTAATTAACATTATTTAGATGATAGAATTGTCTAATAAACTGAAATAGCACTTTAGATGAAAACCTAATACCACCACTCCCTCATAACTGCCCTTAAATGAATTTTCCCAGAGAAATATTTTAAATAAAAGTTGTAGTTCGTTGTATGTGTAGTTGATATACCAAGTTTGAAGAAAATCGTCAGAGGTATTTTTGAGAAAAACGCAAAAATGTAAAAAAAACATCTAGTAAAGGGGTACTTCCGGTTGAGGAATTTTTACAGATGACCCACTGTCAGATGCCATGGTGATACCTAAACGGAATATGAAGTTTTTTTTCATTTTTGAGCTATACTGTTCACATACACACACAGTCTATTTGCTAAAAACCACTTGTTTGGCACTCAGGGGACCTCAAAACGGATATTTCTGGTGAAAACTCGATATCGAAAATTTGCCACGATTACAATAATTCCTCTTACTAGGAGTAAGAGAAAGTAAAAAGCTAATTCATATATTTAATTCAAAATAATTTTAATTATCATACTAAATGTTTAGTCATCTTCAATAATTTTTTATGGAAGCATGACTTTCTAGTCCGTCAGAACCTCTGAAAAATTCAATTTTTTCGGGAAAAGCTTCATACGAAAATGATTGGTCTGTTTCGTAGCAAAGTTTCTAGTATACTATATGGCTAATATCATCTTCAAGTTAAATGAAATCCCTTGTGTTTTTAATGGAGAAAATTGCATTTGAATTTTAAGGAGGCAATCATTTAATTCTTGTTACCATTTTATAATGTCAGTGTCGTATAACAAATTTAATGGACAGTTCAAAAGGAGAATATGCATATAACCTTTTCATCGCCATAAAACCCGTTCAAAAAGAATGTTATCGTAAACCGGTTTCACACAAAATTGTTAGAACTTTTTGTGTGTATATGGTTAGAATAATTAGTTGAATATAACCCGCTGATTTGTTTATGAAGTAAATTGTTAAAAAAAGTGAAAAGAACAAACTGTTTAGTATAATTGCCTCTTCCGGTGAACCGATTTTTTTATACTCGGAAGTTTTGCATGCATTTAATTGTAAATTAATATTATATAGATGATAAATTGAAATGGCACCTTAGAGGGAAACATATCCTCAATCGCCTTTTACAACCTTTCTTAAATGATTATTCCAGGGGGAAAAAGGTTTCAAATACAAGTCAGAGATATAAATGATAAGTTTGAAAACTCCGCGATTTTCCCTTTTTGAGTAATGCTGGCTACATACAGAGAGAGAGAGAGAGAGAGAGTGTGTGTGTGTGTGTGTGAGTAAAATAGCGTGTCCCCTGATGCTCAAAACGTATATTTCCAGTGATTACTCAATTTCGAAAATTTGACACGATCGTGTAAGTTGCCCATTTTTTTAGTAACATTAATAGAAAGTAATAGAAACACTAATGGCGATTCTATAATAAAATGCTGCTATGTGTAAATCCTGAACGTCTAAAACTGAGTTTGCTCTTTGCTAGTCTGTGTTATAATACTGCTTATCAAGATATCCCTGATGTTATTTATGTAAACGCTAGAAATTGGCCGATGACCACAAAATTTAGCAGACTATCACACGAAAGAAATCTTTGGTAAATATGTTTGTACATAAATGTAGATCGTGCAAAGTTAAATTAGTAACATTATGTCCTTCATCTATTTCTTTAAGTTCAGAAAATCAACCAGAATATTTTCTTTGTGGAAATTATGTGGAAAGCTGTGTCAGCTGAATACCAAAATGTATAAATATTCCTCCTTATTTAGAAAAGGAAATGGTATTGCATCTATTCAAAAAAATATTCATGTATCTTCCGTTCAGACCACAAACACTATACTCTATTTTCGGTTTACTCTGTCGCGAAACCAATTATTAATATCCTTTCTACCTCTTCTAAGAATATTAATAACACGTGTGTTAATTTCTTTAATTGCGACTTATCCAGTATAACAAGAAATCAAGAGTACATTATCATAATTGTTGTGGTGGTTGGTTCCGCAGAGCTGGAAAGCATCAGAGACATTTTCCGTGGTAGCCTGCTTCGTTTTGTGGTCATCGACCGGTTTCGGGCGTTCGCCCATCTTCAGGATGCGTTTTTCAGACAGTGTGCCAACACAGACTCGTACAGAGACTTAGCTTCACACTAACGGAGTTAGTGTTGGCACACTGTCTGAAAAACGCATCCTGAAGATGGGCGAACGCCCGAAACCGGTCGATGACCACAAAACGAAGCAGGCTACCACGGAAAATGTCTCTGATACATTATCATAACATGATTTTTTACTTTCTCCTTACTCCTAATAAAGAGGAAGTATTGTAATCGCGTCAAATTTCTCAATATCGAGTTTTTACAGGAAATACACATTTTGAGGTCCTCTGAGTCCAAAAAAGTGGTTTTTAGAAAATGATCTGTGTAAATGTGTGTATGTATTTGAACAGCATAGCTCAAAAACGAAAAATCGTAGAATATACAAACTTGATATTCTGTTTAGGTAACACCATTGGGATCAGACAGTACGTTATCTGTCAATATTTCTCAATCGGAAGTACCACTTTACTAGTTAGTTTTTTTGCTTTTTTTCCAATTTTCTCAAAAATGGCTCCGACGATTTTTTTTAAACTTGGTATATCAATAACACATACAAAGAGCTACAACTTTTATTTAAAATGTTTCTCCGGAAAAATGTATTTGAGGGCACTTTTGCGAGAGTGCTATCTAAAGTGCTATTTCAGTTTATTACTAATTATTGTTACTAATTATATTACCAATTATATTTATATATTATATTACAATTACTAATTATAATTATATTATATATTACTAATTATATTACTAATTTATTATTACTAATTCTGTTACCAAAATAATATTAATTAGAATTAAATGTGTTGTTGAAATTCGAAGTTTGAAAAAAATCAGATGACCGGAAGTGCGTTTTTACTGAAATGTATTTTTTAGTTTTGGTATTTTCTCGAAAATGGCTCCGACGATTTTCTTTAAATTAGTTATATGATCTGTACATATAAAGAGCTACAACTTATATTTGAAACATTTCTCCTAGTGAAGTCAATTAAGGGGGCTATTGACGGAAGGGTGGGGTTATGTTTTTCTCTAAAGTGCTACCACAGTTGATTATATATTTCTACCACCCAAACAAAATTAATTAGAAATATATAGATGGCCAAAATTCGGAGTTTTAAGAAAATTAGTAAACAGGAAGTGCGCTTTTACTGAACAGTTGTTTTCAGTTTTCGACGAAATCCAACGAATTTCATCAAATTTGGTATACAAACTCTAAAAATTTGTCAATTACAATTTTTAAAACTGGAGTATGAGAAAGTTGTGTGAGTGTTTCACACCAGATATTTTAATGTTTGTTCCTTTTGTGAAATGGATTCAATTTTTTTAATACAGTACTCGTTTGTAACGAGTATGTATTGTTTTACATGAAATGTGTTTTTTGTTTGTTTATAAATTTATGTGTATCTATATGCGTATATGAATCGATATATTTGCTTTTTTTTATGTTATTGTAGATTTCTTTTTAATTTTTATACTTATTTCTTTGATATATTTGTTTTGTGTTTCTTCTTCTTATGTGTATATTTTTATTTGATTTTTTTCTTATTTGTTTAATGTTATTGGTTTTTTTTATTCAACATTATTGAACTTCTGAGAAGAGAAAATCTAAAAACTAGCACTGGGCTCGAAACCTCGAGTCTTCGGCATGGGAATCCAGCACTGTCGCTGAGGTAATCCCATCCTTTTTTACTTTCTCTTACTCCTAATTAAGAGGAAGTATTGTAATCGGGTCAAATTTCTCAATATCGAGTTTTTACAGGAAATACACATTTTGAGGTCCGCTGAGTCTAAAAAAGTGGTTTTTAGAAAATGATCTGTGTATATGTGTATGTATGTGAACGGCATATCTCAAAAATGAAAAATCGTAGAATATACAAACTTGATATTCTGTTTGGGTAACACCATTGGGATCTGGCAGTAAGTTATCTGCTGTCGAAATTCCTCAACCGGAAGTACCAATTTATTGATTTTTTTTTGCACTTTTTTCGAAAATGGCTTCAACGATTTTCTTCAAACTTCGTATATTAACTATACATACAAAGATCTACAAGTTTTATTTTATCTCCGGTTAAACGATTTTTTACGAAAAGCTTATTCTTAGGGGGTTTCCTCCCCCAACATTCGGCGATTTTTCTTTTTTGAAATATACTCTCTCACACCCCCTCTCGTTCCTTTTCACAGACCAATTGATAGAAACCACTTTTTTGGACCCAAGAGACCTCAAAAATGCATATTTCGATATCGAAAAAAGGTATCGGTATTGTGTGAATGTTCGTCTTGTTTAATCATGATTAAAGTCATTTGTTCACATTTAAGGTACTGAATAACCAAATTTAAATTAATAGTTAATTTAATTAATTAATTAACTTAAAATATTGTTATACGAGTATTTTACTAGCACACATCAACTAGCGCGGTAGAATATTCATGGCAAATATATCAGAATATATATATAATCATATATATTGGGTGTTTTAGAATTGCAAGGAACAATTTTTGATATGTGTTCTGTAGCAAAAAAATAAACATAAAAGTTCGTGTACATATAGGTTTTAAATAAATTTATTTCATAGATATAGGGGCATAAAGATATTTATTTAACTACACATTAATTCAGAGTAACTGTTCATGTGGCCACAGTTTTGTTGAATGCAGCATTCAGCGTGATGAATCCATGTTTCTTTGGCACTTCTTATACCATCAGAACGATGCTTGATAGTAGCTGCGGCTTCCACGATCCGATTCCTTAGCTCTTCTTGCGTGCAATAGACGTAGAATAAATCATACACTTCATCTGGCCCCACAGAAAATAATCTAACGGCATTAGATCGGCTGATCGTGGTGGCCGTTTTACAGGTTGTTTCGACCAACCCATCGGTTACCATATGTTGCGTTTAAGTAATCAGTCACAATATGAGAATAGTGAGCTGGAGCATAAAAACTAAAGCCTCTGCCTGTTGGCAAGCGGAACGTCTTCTAGAAGCCATAGAGATTATTTTGCAAAAAATGCAAGTATGATATTTCTGAAAGCCTAGGAAGAAAAGGCCGATTAGATAGTCGCCAAGAAGACCACGATAGACATTTAATGAAAAGGTATGTCGGTAATGTCTAGTAGCAGTCATATGAGGGTTTTTCTTCGTCCTAAATATGAGTGTTTCGAAAATTAATGATCCCATTTAGATTCATAAAGCAAGATTCATCGGTTACCAGCAGGCAGCTTAGGAAGGAAGGTGTATTGTTGAATTAACCAATGATAGAAATTTCTGCGCTTGCTATAATCTTGTGATAACAAATCAAACACAGGCGTAATGCGAAATAGATGCAATTGTTGTTTGGGCAATATTCGCCATACACTGATAGAGGAAACATCGAATCGATGTGACAATTTCCTGGTGCTAGTACTAGCAGATAACTGAACACCTTCCAGTATTTCTTCTTCAACGTTGGCAATTCGCCGAAATCTTTGTCTATAGGCATCTACTCCATACAGGCTTTAGTGTGCCATTTTCCCTAATACGTCTTTCAATGGCTTCAAACGTTTACGATTTTGTATTCTTCGGTTAGGAAATTTTTCATGATATCTTCGAATAGCAGCAACACCATTTTTATGTACCTCGCCATATGTTAAAAGCATGTCTGTTTGTTCTAAAACAAGGGAACAAATTTGTGGTGTCGCCCATAATAATAAACAGAATACTAAAAATACTGTCTCACGGTATTCACTCACAAGCACAGAACTTACACAGTGTTCATTAACTGTCAAGCAAATAAACGATATGCAAATGTTAATTACGATGTGCAATCGTTTGTATTATACTTTTAGACGTTTGATAAATAAATCTTTAACCGTCAATATCTCTGTAATAAATTGATTTAAAACATATGTGGATATGAACTTTTATGTTTATTTTTTTCCTACATAATTCATACCTAAAATAGTGCCGTGCAATTCTGAAACACTCGGTATAAATGTAACCTATTTAGAATATAACCTATTTAATACATTATTATTATTATTATTATTATTATACCTTGCTAATTGTGCTTGAAATGGTAACCGTTTTGAGGACTGAAGAAATGACACGTTTTCCTATCAACTCACTGAGAGTTTACAATTCGTACAAAGTGTTTGTTGAACGTGCTTTAGAATTTCTACCATCATAATCCTTTACACATGAGTAACCACTTGGTAAATAAAACCTATTTGCTTATCAATATAATTAAATTATAATAATGTATAATTAAAATATGGTAATCAATTAGTATCTTCAATAAAATAATTGTATCCTCAAGTTGGATATTTTACTTTCTCTATGTAATTATTTTTACATTAAAAAAAAAAATGCCAAAAATTTTGGCATGTGCAAGAACAAAATTCTATAGTGGGTAATCTAAAATATTAGTTCAAGTTGCCAGCTCAATTTGATCTATATAAATAATATTAGTACGATTGTTCTATGATATAATTTTTTAATTTCTACTTTAATTGAATAATAAGTCTTTTCTGGAGTTTATTACACTACAATTTTCAGTATTAGTCTTTCTTGAGGAGCTATCTGATAAAGTTACCTATCTCCTAATACCCAATGTTTGAAAGTCTCCTGGTAAAGTCGTTAAATGTAGTACTTGTTTGATAAGTATTTTATTACATGCTGGATAGGCATATTATTAATAACTCATACTCATTAGTAATCCGTTTAGTAGTTAAAATGAAAAGAGTTTCCTCTGTGTATCATCAGATCACCTAGAACCCGTTTATATATGATCTATAATTTCGAAACCCATGGAACACGAACATTCTTTTTTTTTTGTTGTCCAAGAATGTTTCTCAACCAAAATATTGAGTGTATGGGTATTTGTAAACCATTTCAATGTTTATTTATCTTCCAGTATTTGTTTCAAAAGCTTTTATTATTTTCTCTTATTTCTAGTAAAGAAGATGTAATTGCAATCATGTCAAATTTTCAACGATTAATATTACGCCAAAAATGCAATTATTCAGATACCCTGAGAGTAGGTACAAAAGGGGGATACTTGTATTTGAAACATTTTTCACCTTGAAAAATTGTTTTTAGGATTTTAGAAGAATTAGAACGTTAATTTTCGAATGTCAAATGTTTGAATATGTTCGATGTTATTGGCGCTGTTTTCTGGATTAAAATGTAACCATTTCAACTATTTGTTGTCTTGGATGGGTATGAACCCTAACCAACATTATATTTATGTTAGTGTAACTAAGTAAAAAGTTTAAAGAAATTTTGTCAACTTTATAAATGTTTATGTTTTGTCGGGGTTCTGGGGGAAGAGTGACAACGTTAAAAATATATACCACTTAGTCTAAGAGAGAAGGGATCAGCTCATTGGACTTTCATGTGGAGGTACCGGGTTCGAGTCCAGTGCTACCCCTGAGAATTTTTTCTTCCTATGAGCCTCTACAGCTCACTGCTCGGTCATAGACAGTGTTGTCTGTAGCGGGAGAACACCATGCGGAGGCCTCCAAGGCACAGAAATGGCTCCGGATGCCAATGACCATAGATGTAAAAAGAAAACACTACAATTTATGCTTCTCAGTACACCAGAATGTCACGGGAGGAATCTGTTCATGTTCCTCTTGTGGAATGATTTATGAGCAAATGAAAAATTGTAAAGTTTAAATCATAATTAGTGCTGGCTCAGAAATTACCTTCAAGGAATAATGTCCTGTTTGAATAATTTGAGGAGAAAAGAAACCTAAGTGAAAACCAATACATATCAAGGTAAATTCTCATATCAGGTGTAATGTTATTTGTAATGGTGAGGTAAATTAAATATGTTAATTAATAATAAATTATTATAATTCATATTTGAAATCTTCTCAAAAGGGATCTCATGAGGTCCTGTGTTTATACAGAAGTTGGAGAGGATGAAAAAACAACTAAATATATAGATTCAAAATATATATAATTAAAATAAACAAAATATATGTCAGAATAAGTAAAGATCACAATATTGTGATATAACAACATAAGTGTCTTGCCATTTCGGAGAAATTGCATTTATAACTTACATATTTTACACAGGCTCTAATTTGAAGAAGGTTGGGTTTCTTCCAGCACTTCCAACAATCACTACAGTAACCTCGCTTGTCCTGATGACAGGTTGCAGTCTTTTTACAACATAAATTGGAACTCGCCCTCCCTAAAACGGTCCACCGTTTTTTTATTCTACCTCCACCCCGGGGAAAGTGAGAAAAGGGAAATTCCCTTTGTCTTAAATAAATGTAATGATCTCTGACTCAACTAACTGTTTTTTTTTTTGTGCTTCTCAACCTTCAAAAACCCCATCTTTATAAATATGTACATTGGAAAAATTCCCTACTTTACAATTATTAAATATTTAACAAGGATATATTATGACACAATTTACATTTATTAATTCGCCCAAAGATGTACATATTACAGAGGATAAATAATTTTTATTTAAACAAGCGCTTTCCTTCAGATCACCAGGCGTCTGGGTACTTGAGCAGAATTGGAGTGATTATAATTAAATTTAAAAAAAATATGAATGAGTATATTACATGGGAATTAGCTGGTGAAAATATCATTGGAAAAGGATTTGAACTAAATTAGTGATAACATTTGGATCATTTAGGGCACTATGAAGAGTAAAAAGACGCTACTAGTATAATAAAAAGGTAAAAGTAATGAAATGAATTGTTTCTGGTTCGCTAACTTAGCTGAAAAAGACTCCTGAACTAACGAGACTGAATACAATTAAATAAAGAACCCCTTATGAAGGTAGTACAGTCATTCACTTAGCTCAGTTTCCACCACAATGAATACTTAGAAAGTAACTTAGAAGAAACCAAAAGAGACATATAATCTAGTGTAGGACCATGCGGTGAACAATTGAAGATCCCAATTTCTTTTTATTACAATGGGGAAAAAAAAGTAGAAAAGGTTTACTTGCTTTTTCTTCTATGAATTGAATTTATTCACGTCTCTAAGTAATGCTGTGGAATTTTTAAAATCTTTACAAACAAATATTTTATTAACGATCGTTCTAAATTTTGTAAACAAAAATATCGCTTCCTGTTTATTATTTTAAGACATGATCGGACCATTTATAGTTTTACTAATTCCATTTTTAAGAAAAATTACTAAACAAGAATACATGGGAAGCTATCTATTTGATTTTGGTTTTATCCGAAAATCACCCAACAGGAGCAGTTTAACAAGATCCTTTAATAAGTAGATCTATTTCCCCCCTAATGTTGACAAAAGGTCTAAAATTATCCCGAATTAATGAAGCACAGATTAATAGATTTATTCCAAAATGCTTTGCAAAACGAAAATTTGTATGTAAGTAGATGTACTAAATTAAGTATGTACAATTTTTACCTTTTTTTAAAAGTAAGAAAGGAAAGAACATCGAAGAACTTCCTTATAAATGACGAAATGAATGGAAAATTAGATCCACAGTTTTAAGAGGGTGATAATTTCTGTGTAAGGCTGTTTCATTTTATGGTCTTCAATCGATTTTGGGTGTTCATCTATCGTCAGATTATCATGGGGTTAAAAAAATTGTCCTGACAGAATTCCGAAGCTGGATACAATAAAATGCACAAAAATTGGTACAAAACTTCAGAATTCTGCCAATATACTCATATCTACTGAAACATCCCCCACATTGTTCCTGTATAAAAAGAATAACTTCATTTCTTATTATGGATATATTTCATACGCTTATTATGGAAATACACCTTGAATTTGCGAAGTATATCTAGATTTAATATCTTAATATGGCAAGAATTAACCATTTCAATTTTTTTTTCACCCTAACTCTACATAGCAGCTACTGTCGTGCGAAATAAATTAATTATAATAATAAATTGTTTAGCTTAAAATAAATTCAATATCATATACTATATTATAAACTGTATAATATAAAAAATTGCTAATTAAAAATTTTGAATATCACTTTAATCTTAATGTTAGTTTTTTTTTTTTAATGGTGGGGTAGAACAATTAAAGGCCATTTAGGAAGTTGAGAATTACCTGACTGCTTTGAATTAAAAATTAAACATGATTAAAATTAAAACGTGAGGAATGATATACTTATTGAATTTATGATTGGAATAGTCCATCAAATTCGTTTGGCAAGTTATGAGGAGATATAGATGATTGAGTGATGATTGGTTCTACTTAAAACTAATTTAAGCATCAACCTTCAGTTTTGAACAGTTATCTAATCTTACTTTCTACAATATTTTTCTCTAATTTTAAATTTCTCAATAAATTTAGTTTAATAATGTATAATATACGAAAATAGTTTATTAAATTTTCTAATTTTTTACTTTATTTAATTCCTTCATATTTTTATATTATTTGGAAATGTATTAATTTAATTTTAATCAGTTGAAAATTTGAAAAAAAAAAAAAAATTTTTTTTTGTGTTAAGGGTGCTGTGAGGAGATGTAGGTTGTTGCTGATGATGATATAACATAAACCTTAAGATTTGGTTTAAGATATATAATTGATATATGTGTATATGACTGACTGCCAAGGACTTTACATTAACGAACTGAACTGAACTGACAGACTGACGTGGCTAAGAAGATATGAACGGAGCGATGTTAAACTAATGTGTAAATCAACTGAATTCTATCTGAATGATGTCTGATTGCCTATCTCTCATATATATATACACTGGCCGAGCCTCTCCTCTCTTTGCGAGAGGGGCTGTTTCTCTCCACTAGAGTGGATGAGTGGTGGGGGTTCACTACCCCTACATGTGTCCGAACCTCAACATTTATTTTCCAATATAAAATATTAACTGATGATAACTAATATAATTAGTTTATCATTAGGGACTTCTTTTCCTAAGAGTTCTTAGCGGGTTTGAATTCGAACTGAATTATTAAAAGATAATATATAAGAAGAACACTATAAATAATTTAATAAAAAATGTAATGGGCTGAAATCATTCCCCACCCCAAGTACAACTTCAATTCTCTCTAAAACTTGTAAGGGGCAACCTAGGAGAAACTAGAAGGTGAAGTTCAAGAGAGAGGGTTAGTTCAACCGCCTGTATTTTTAAGAGCTTGTAATTCTAAAGAGAGGATCAATAATTAGAATCACCGTCAAACCGACAACATAAAACGTACTTTCACTCTGCCAGTCAATATGTTACTCTCTCCTCACTCTCTTTATGAAATAATATTACAGTGTAATATCAGTTGTGAAATACTTCACACCACTTTCTCTTGCTGTTGTTAATAAAAAACATGGATATTTATACATTGCCCTAACATTAATACAGAGATGGAAGAGGTACCTCTATCCAAAGCATGTAATAGTTGAAGTGATTTCACACAAAAGAGAGCGCCAATTACATCTAACAAACCAATAAAATTTGAAATTAAACGTCACAGATTCCTCGGAACCATTCAAATCAATTCTTTTGTTAAAATGTTAGTAGGTATGTTCAATGTTATTGGCGCTGTCTTGTGGATTACCTAAACTGTTACCCACATTGGAAGGTAACATTATCCCCTCATCTCTTTATTTATGTTAACGGAAATGTGTAAAATTTCTTGTTTTATAACAAATGTGTATAACATTTTTAACTATATAAATTAATTAAATTAAAGTCATGTGAGTGTTTTAGATCAGAGTTTTACTTTACTCATGATTTCCTTTGGAGGAAAAATATGTTTATGTTGTAAGTAAGTAAATAGGATGAAATAGATGATATCTTGGAGTAAAGTGCAGGAGTGAAAGTATCGAATGGTAAGCACTCTCTAACGAAGTAACAAAATATAATTACAAATTAATGATGTTGCAAAGACTTTATATATGAAAAAGCACTCACTCTCTATTATGCTTTTTGATGTAAAACTAGGAATATCGTTGAGAAAGGAACATAGTCAAGAATTTTCCCTGGTCTACTTTGTTATAGTAGTCCATGGAGATGAAATAAATAGATTTGGAAAAAACAAATATCAATATATTCTTTTTTTTTTTTTTTTGTTTAAAGATTTGATTAAAGGATATTTTGTATATAATAAAAATGGTATGGTTGTTCCATGGATACACGGACCTTGGTCATTGCTTGATAAACATCATTTGATTAACAAAATCCGATAAGGAAACAATATTGGAGATGGTGTGTAGTAAAGATATCGCAATATGAATAGGATTGGTTGGAGAATATCAGAATTCGTTGTATATACATAATGTTATATCTGAGGTAAACCAGAATATATAAGCATCTTACAGCACAATATATATATATATTGACAAACTGCAGTTCCACGTGGTAATACAAAGATCACGTTCATTTGAAATATACTAGTTCATTGATCTAATACACAAAATAAATTATATCTACAAAAAATATATATTCTTATAAACAAAAATAAAAATACATTTTTGTCATACTAGATTTTTTATTCATACAAAACTAATTTCTCATTGTGCGCCAAGACAAAATATTTTGATTTGGTTTAGTTTCGAAAATGAGTTTTTAAAAATCGCTGAAAATTTCAATTTGATATTCGGTTTAGTTTGATATTAAAGTTTCAGAAAAATTTGAAAACCAATCGGAAATGCATCTTTATTGATGGTCATATATATATATATCTGTACATCAAAGAAATCATATTAATCTTCCCGTTGTGAGAAAATTGAAATTCTCTATTCGTACTTATCCTATCCTTACACTCTCATTCTATAGTTGACCTCTTCCCAAATATCAGGTTAAGAACCAGCACTGCAAGTTAGAAGGGACATCCTGAAGTGTAACTATGTGTCAAGGTTGTTGCCGTTAAAAAATCATGTTGCCAATGAAGTCATTTACAATCCTCAATTTGAACATTTATACGCTCGGACAAATACAAGTACTTTACCTTTGGGTCACGTTTTAAAAATTTTACTAAACAATGTATCCATTCCCATGCCTGTGTGTTCGATTTCTCCAAAAATAGAATCTTGGACACTGAATGGGCTTAAGTTTGACGACACATTAGATAAATATATTAAAAGTAAAACTCCGAACTACGTATACAGAAACTTTCTACAAGAGCGACTACTGCTTAAATATAAAAATTATATTAAAATATTCACCGACGGGTCAAAGACGATAAATGGAGTATGAGCAGTTTTCGTCATGAATGAGAGGCTGTACAACTTCCCATTAAGCAATATCTTCCGTCCAGCTCTCAGGCAACTCTTCTTCCTGCCAGATATGTCTCAGCAGGCTATAAAGTTCTTTTTCGAAGTCATCTCAACAAGCTTTTAGGAAATCAGCAGGTAATCCGTCTGAACCGGGTGCTTTGTTCCGACTCAATTTATCTATTATTTCCTGAATGTCTTCCAATTCCAGCGGCATAGTTTCTTCAAAATTATTCACCTGCTCGCCAGCAGCAGGTGACTCCGACGAATTAGCGTCAAAGTACCGATTATTGACTATTTGCTCTCCATTCAACACAGTCTTGAAGTGTCTCGTCAACCCGGCCGCTATTTCTTCATTGGTGGAAACAACTCTGTTCTCGTCACGCACCAAGGCATTCCGGCCACAATATCCTTCTCTGATATTGTTTACCTTTTTATACAAATTTATAAATTTTCTGCTCTTATTTCTAAACTTTTCATTTTCAATTTGATCTATTTCTTTATTCAATGTGGCCCTTTTTTTCTCTCTCATCAACTTCTTTGCCTTTTTTTGCTCTTCTCTGTATTCTAAAACGTTTTGCCTTTGGCGTCTTTGTAAGCATTTCTGACGTTTTTCATTTCGTTCTCTGACGGCCGATTCACATTCTTCATCGTTCCACAAGTTGTTCTCCCTTCGTCCCTGACTCCCCAATCCCAGTATCTCTTCAGCTGCTCCGATCATCGCATTCCTCAATTCTCCCCACCTTACTTCTGTGGATTTAGTACGTCCTACCTCTGCCTTTATACTCCTCTCCTTCTTTACTACTTCTCTCCTTCTCCACTACTTTCTGTCGGAATGCATCTCACACCCTCTCCATTTTTAGTTTCTGGATGTTCCATTTGCGTTCACCTCGGATATTTTGTAGTTGTGGCATCCTTTGTATTCTTTGTTATCACTTCATGGCAACTAGGAAGTGATCTGAGTCTACGTTTGGGCCTTTGAAAGATCTAACGTCCTGTACACTCTACGATGGCGACTAGTGATGAGAAAGTGGTCTATCTGGTTGGAGGTTGCTTGGTCTGTGGAGCGCCATGTTTGCTTATGGATGTCTTTCTGGGGAAAGATTGTGCTCGCTACTATCAGTGACTCAGATGCTGCGAAATTAATCATCCGCTCCCCATTATCATTTGAATTTTCATGGAGGCTATGTTGTCCAATGGTCGGTTTAAATTCATCTTCCTTTCCCACTTGAGCATTAAAATCTCCCATCACCACCTTAATATCATGTAAAGGGCATTGATCATTGACTCTTTCAAGCTCCTCATAAAAAACTTCTTTCTCGCCTTCTTCTTTATCCTCTGTAGGTGCATGGACATTAATCAGACTCATGTTGAAAAATTTTCCCTTTAGTCTGAGAAGGCAAAGTCTGTTGCTTGTGGGCCGAAAATCCAGTACAGCGCTTACGTACCTTGTAGCCACCATAAACGCTGTTCCAAGCTCCGTGCCTGGTCTCACTTCCACTCTAGAATATTGTGTAATCATTTTTATGGACGGTTCTGCTTTCAACCACTGCACCTCCTGGAGAGCCACCATTTCCATATTGCACTGCTTAATCTGTGATCGGAGTTCGCTGAATGCGCCGGGCCTATATAATGTCCTTACATTCCAAGTTCCAGATTTAGTAACCGAAAGCCGTGCCGTTGCCGTAAGTTCGTCCGGGTTTCATCTATCATTTGATTGTTCGTAACAGACACTTTTTTGTGGTACAGGGTCGTTAGCCCCATACCAACCTCCGCTGCATTGGAGGACCTTGGATTTTAATGAGGGGTTTACTCTCCTTGCCCGAGTAAAGCTAGAACTCCTAGGAACGGCAATCCTAGGGTGTGTATGGCGTGCCTTTGTGGTTATGTATGATGAGTGTAGTTTAGTGATTCGTGTCCTGTTCTGGTGGATAGGCTAGGTGTACGGAGCTGAAGCTGTGGAGTTGCCAAACTCCAGTAATTGCTTGCCACAATTAATTACCTTTTGCAGGGAGTGGAAGGGAAAGGGTTACACGGAAAACTAAATCAGTGTTAAGGAGCAGGAAGGATGAGGTGCTGATGTCAACGGGGACAGTTGTCCCATTAGTCGCCTTTTACGACAAGCGGTGAATACTGTGGGCCAATTCTAACCCCGAACCCATAGGGGTAAAGTATCAACTAACTGTGAGAATATATTAAACAATGAAATACATCCATTCTTCCAATAAACTCACGATTATAATCTGTAACTTCTGTAGTCCCATAATATCCTAGTATATCCTATAAATTGAGGATTTTTTTTTTTTTTTTTGAGCTCCGTAGAAACGTTAGGCTATTTGTGATAGATTAAAAAGGTTAGATCATGAAATGTTTGTAAAAAAAAAATTGATTTGTCTCCCTTTAAGACTTCCGTCTATATATCGAGCCCAAAGTTATGCATAAACCAATAATGGCATAAACCCAAGAATAAAATGACATTTGGCATTGTAAGTTGATTTTACTTATTACTTTTTTTGTCAAAAATATTAGAATATTGGGTGTATCTGTAAATTTTATGAAACTAATATATGTAAGCGCTTATATAACTAGTGCCTCTTGGCACTTTCAAAATGCTTATTCATGAGAATGATAAACTAATATCCAGCTTGAAGAAAATCTATTATTTTCTTTTATTTGAGGAAATCAAAGAACTAGTAAAATGGCAGAATATCGGTCAGATTTTAACTTGGCGCAGGATTTCAATACGAAACTTAAAAAGCATGATTTTTAAAATCCATGCAAGACTTACTTTCAAGAATATATATATTCAGCATAACATATTCACTCCCACCACACATCATTTACCAGATAAACGATTATGAAATATATTTGCAGACTCAATATATATCACAACATGTATTACCAGTGAAAATTCCATTTGGGAAAATTTATACGTAGCAATAAGTTTGTATTTCCAAAGTAAAAAATATTAGAATATTGAACTGTTTTCTTCTGTAGAAAGAGCTTTACGAAATTCCTTTATAAATCCAATATCATGGAATAAATTCAATAATAAATGTGATAATTGAAATATGATGTGCTTATAAAACAGAATTATAGAGTACATTATAGAGCTTTGAAAATTGTATAGTTTGTTTTCATACATTTTAGGAACATTAAACGAACATTTGACGAGGAAATTAAGCGAAGCACCAAGCTAAAAGGAAGAAAGATGGTAGTGGCTGTTAAGCCATTGGATAGTTCTAAGACTAATATACTAAAAATAGTAAGTCTTGCTATATTGTCCTTGGCAAAGCTCGGAGAGAAATAGAGGGAAGCTTTAGTGGTATTTTGCATTACCCAAAAGAGCTGACCAATCGATATTACATTCAATTACATTAACTAACAGTATAAATTACAAAACAAAATTCAATTACATTAAAATATTTAATGAAACAATATGAAATAAATGATAAAGTAATGTAACATTAAATTGTACACTAGAAAAATTACCATATCTAAATTAAAATTATACACAATAATTATCAAAGGGAGTAATAAAATATAAAAAATGATATTACCACTATTTCCATGTTCTATATTTCTACACATTCTAAATTCAATCTGCTCAATTGTGCTCAGAATGATGCAAAAATCTTATCCGGACAGCTACAATAGGATTTGATGGTTGGTGAAATGATGAACAGACAATAAACTCAGTACTGGCGATATGGCTATTTAGAACTCTTGGTTGTTCTAAATGTCGATAGTTAGTTTGGTGACTGGCCGTTTACATCTTAGTCGCTTGTTTAGTTAGTTATTGGTCAAATATTAACTGCAACTATTCGCTTTTGATCGTTTTAAAGCCCTTCGATGACTGCTTATATCCGACTTCTCAAACCTCTTAGTGACACTAAAGAAAACCTTCTAGTTGGATCATTTGATGTCAAAGCCCCCTCGTTAATACAGTGGAGAGGGTGAGGCAAAGTACAGTAATACATAGTTTGAAATGCGCCTTAAAGCGGGACGTATCGCTTGCTTCGGGCTTTATTGTCAAAGTACAGTTCAGTGCCTGTGTGGCGAATTTTTTCTCCAAAGAGGACATATAATCATTATTGTAAAAATATAATTTAACTAATTCTATAAATGAAATCAAATTTCAGAAAATGTGAGGTGTTATCCATATTTTTAAAAAAGTTGTTGTGGTGGTTGGTTCCGCAGAGTGGAAAGCGTCAGAGACATTTTCCGTGGTAGCCTGCTTCATTTTGTGGTCAACTTCAGGATGCGTTTTTTCAGACAGTGTGACAACACAGGCTTGCACAGAGCAAATTTAGTTTACACACTCTTGAAGATGGGCGAACGCCCGAAACCTGTCGATGATCACAAAATGAAGCAGGCTACCACGGAAAATGTCCCTGACGATTTTTTAAAAAGCAACGACAGCATTTCCTGGATTTTTTGTTTAGCGTACTAGATTGCTTTTGCTGTGACTCACATTAATGAAACAAAACAATATTCCAGTTTATTTACAAAAATCTATAAAAGAAATATTTCCTATTTATTTAAAATGACCTCCTCCGGCTTAACCGGCACAAGCGCAGTCGCTGCCCAACAGATGAAGTTGCTAACCGTATCATGTCTGCCGCACTTGCTAAGCAGGTTTGGATTAAGTCTTCCCTAAGTGCTACTGGAGTTGTTGTTTACATAAAATAATTTTTTTTTTTTGAGATATCCCCAAAGAAAAAATTCAAGATGGGTTAAATCTGGCGATCTGGAAGGCCAGCTTATCGAACCTTGTCTCCCGATGCAGCAGCTACTGAACATCTCATTCATTTTTCTCCTCGCCAGATCGATTTCATAGTTTGTAGGAAATAAAATAATAAATATAATCGATAGAAAAATAACTTTTAACTGGAATATTGTTTTGTTTCAATAATGTTTTACCTGATTTGTAAGTCCCTTATGGTTCTAAAATTGGTTTTAAGTGTTGTCAGCATTTGATCTCTCTTATTTATTAGAAATTAATAAGAAAATCCGCTTTTAATTTTAGTTTATGAAACAAATAAATAGAAAAAAAAACGACAAAAATTGAATTTTTATGATTGAATATCTTGGCAACGGTTTGAAATATTGAAGTGAAATTAACGGCATTATTCTTCATTTTTACTTTATTTTACTCCTAGAAAGAGGAAGTATTGTAATCCTGTCAAATTTTCGATATCCAGTTTTCACCGGAAATATCCGTTTTGAGGTCCTCTGATTCCAAAAAAGTGGTTTTTAGAAAGTGGTCTGTGTGTGATGTGTGTGTGTGTGTGTGTGTATGTGAACAGCATAGCTCATAAAGGAAAAACCATAGAAAGTTGAACCTCATATTGCGTTTAGGTATCACCATGGGATGTGACAGTAGGTTATCTGTCAAAATTCCTAACCGGAAGTACCACTTTATTAAGTAGTTTTTTTACTTTTTTGCAATTTTCTCAAAACCTGATCCGACGATTTTCTTTCAATTTGGTGTATCAACTACATGTACAAAGATCTACAATTTTTATTTGAAACGTTTCTCCGGCAATATGCATTTAAGGGCACTTTCACGAGAGAGGGGTGGTGGATAGTCCTCCAAAGTGCTATTTCAGTTTACTATACAATTCTATCATATAAACAATATTAATTAGAATTAAATGCGTTGTTGAAATTCCAAGTTTGAAAAAATCGGATGATCGAATGTGTGTTTTTACTAAGGTGTATTTTTCAGTTTTCTGGTATTTTTTTACTTTCTTGCAATTTTCTAAAAAATGGTTCCGACGAGTTTCTTCAAACTGCTATATCAACTTCACATCCAAAGATCTATCACTTTTATTTAAAACATTTCTTTAGAAAAATTCATTTAAGGGCACTTTTGTGGGGAGGAGTGGGGTTAGGTTTCCTCTAAAGTGCTATCATAGTTGATTATACAATTCTATCATCCAAACAAAATTAATCAGAAATAAATAGATGGCCAAAATTCCGAGTTTTAAGAAAATTAGTTAACCGGAAGTGCGCTTTTACTGTACTGTTTTTTTCAATTTTTGACGAATTTCGTTATATTTGGTACACAAACTATAACATTTGTCTTATAATTTTGAGAATAGGAGTAATAGAAAGTTGTGTGAGTGTTTCACACCAGATTTTTTTTAGTAGTTTTTAATACAGTAGTAAAAAAGTGGGGGTCAAAAGGAAATCGCCCCCTTCAACACCGATTGATTTCAGGTGTAAGGCGGCAATAAAATCAAATAACATTACCCCCCCCCCCTAACTAGAGCGCAAATACTTCAACAAACGTTATGTTCACTTTTTTTTTTATATCTTTCTTCGTTTAAGAGTTATTTCAAAAGTGGCCCATTTAAATAGGACACCTGTATGTATATATATATACTCCTTCCTGCATTTGCAGTCGATCTTGGAAATGAGCAATTAGGTTGTGATTGTGGCAATTATGCATCATGTAAACCGAAAAGTATTTGTAGATTCAGACTCGGAGTTATTATGCAACGAAGTTAAACATTTATAGCATGATTTTTCAAAAATCAGCACATGATTTCAAAAAAGAAAAAATTCCAATATCCATTAAACTTTATTAATTATTTATTATAGAATTTCTATAATATTTATCTTAAAAAGCAATATAAGAAATACTACCTTAAATATTTGAAATATTTAATTCAAATACTCCAACAGCATTGAGCTAATTATAAATAAAAAATTTTAATACCCTAATGAAAAGTAAAATAAATAATTGGATAAGAGACAGACACTCTCAAAATAATTATTAAATAATTCAAATAAAATTAATGTCCAAATTAATTAAAAAATATTGCACCTAATTTAAACTATTCAGATCACCTTATGTATAACCTAAATCTCTCTTATTATCTAAAATAATCCAGTTGAATATTCAGTAGGATCATTCTATTTAAGACTGATGACAGATAAAACTTCTCAATTGTTTGATAATGTTTTATTATCGTATAGAAACCTCCAGAATGTTGGAATCTTATTTGTATTATAAAAAATGTATATTCCCTCAAATTAATACATGTTAGTTTAAAATATTATATAACTTGGATGGACTTCATTCTTAGATTTATGACATGTCTTAGTAAAGAAAAAGTATTGCGATCTTGTCAGATTTTCAAAATTGAGATATCGACATGTATATGTCTTGAGAACCTCTGTATACGAAAAAAAAATCTGGAACACTCACACAACTTTCTCTTACTACTTTTCTCAAAATTATAAGTGACAAAGGTTATAGTTTGTGTACCAAATTTAATGAAATTCGTTGAAAACTGGAAAAACTGTTCAGTAAAAGCGCACATCCGGTGTACTAATTTCCTTGAAACTCGGAAGGTTAGCCATCTATTTATTTCTAATTAATTTTGTTCAGATGCTAGAAGTGTATAATCAACTATGATACCACTTTAGAGAAAAACATAACCCCACCCATTCATCCCCTAAAACTGCCATTAAATGATTTTTCCTAGAGAAATGTTTTAAATAAAAGTTGTAGGTCTCTGTATGATTAGTTTATATAGGAAATTTCAAGAAAATCGTCACAGCCATTTCTGAGAAAATCGCGAAAAAGTGGAAAAATCATTTAGTAAAGTGGTAATTAATGTAAAGCACTTCCGGTCATCCGTTTTTTTCAAAGTCAGAATTTCAACAAAATATTTAATTCTAATTAACATGATTTAGATGATAGAATTGTTTAATACCTGAAATAGCACTTTAGAAGAAAGGTACCTTTCCCCTCCCCTATAAATGCTCTTAAATAAATTTTCCTAGAGAAATGTTTTAAATAAAAGTTATAGCTCTTTGTATGTATAGTTGATATACCAAGTTTGAAGAAAATAGTTGGAGCCATTTATGAGAAAAACGCAAAAAAGTAAAAAAAAAAAACCGATTAAAGTGGTACTTCAGGTTGAGTAATTTTGACAGATGACCCACTGTCAGATGCCACGGTGATACCTAAACGGAATATCAAGTTTTAATTCACTCAGACACACACACACACACACACACACCATTTGCTAAAAACCACTTTTTTGGACTCAGGGGACCTCAAGACGGATATTTCCGGTGAAAACTAGATTTCGAAAATTTGACATGAATACTGTAATTTCTCTCACTAAGAGTAAGAGAAAGTAAAAATACTTTTAACCAATGATCTGTGGGGGGGGGGGTACGTTTCAAGGGAATATCTCAAAAAACGGAACTTTTTAGGAAGGCTCAAACTTGGTATTGCGTTCAATAACAAATTTCTGGCAAATTCCATTAACCGGAAGTGCACTTTATTATTGAGTGTATTTTTTTTTTTTTTCAGTTTTTCGTGATTATCTTAAAAAATGGATCCCACGTTTTTGTTTAAACTTTGCTTAGTATCTACACACATATGAGACATTTTCCTAATGTAATTGATTTTTTTGGGATTCTTGTGGAATGGTAACGTTAAACTTTTCTACTATTTAACATTTCAGTATGATACTACCGTATATAATATTAATATTCATTGGAAGCATTGTCTGAATACCCGATTTGAAGAAAATCAGTTAACCGGATGTGCGATTTTTTTGCAGAATAGATTTTTGACTCTTTCTCTTACTCCTAGTAAGAGGAAGTATTGTAATCGCGTCAAATTTTCGATAGCGAGTTTTTACCGGAAATATCCGTTTTGAGGTCCCCTGAGTCCAAAAAAGTGGTTTTTAGCAAATGATCTGTGTATGTCTGTATGTATGTGAACAGCATAGCTCAAAAACGAAAAATCGTAGAAAATTAAACTTGATATTCCGTTTAGTTATCACCATGGGATCGACAGTGGATCATCTGTCAAAATTCCTCAACCGGAAGTACCACTTTACTAGTTTTTTTTTTTTTACGTTTTTGCGTTTCCTCAAAAATAACGAACGATTTTCTTCAAACTTTATATATCAACTACACATACTAACAACCACAACTTTTATTTGAAGCATTTCTTCGGGAAAATTTATTTAAGGGCACTTTTAAGGGAGGGGTGGGGTTAGGTTTTCATCTAAAGTGCTATTTCAGTTTATTAGACAATTCTGCCATCTAAATAATGTTAATTAGAATTAAATATGTTGTTGAAATTCCGAGTTTGTAAAAAATCGGATAACCGGAAGTGCGTTTACTTTTAAACTTTACTAAATGATTTTTTTTTTTTTCACTTTTTCGCGATTTTCTCACAAAAATGGCTTCGACGATTTTCTTGAAACTACTAATATAAACTAAACATGCAAAGATCTATATCATTTATTTTTAAACATTTCTCTGGGAAAATTCATTTGAGGGCACTTTTAGGTGGAAGGGTGGGGTTACAGCTTCTTCTAAAGTGCTATCTATCATAGTTGATTATACAATTTTATCATCCAAACAAAATTAATTAGAAATAAATAGATTGAGAAAAATTACGAGTTTCGAGAAAATTAGTAAACCGGAGTGCGCTTTTACTGAAACAGTTTACGATGAATTTCATTAATTTGGTACACAAACTATTAAAATTTGTCAATTATAATTTTGAGAAGTGGTGTAAGAGAAAATTGTGTGAGTGTTTCACCCCAGATTTTTTTTTTTTTTAGAATGTTCTCGAAAACTGTTATGATGAATTTCTTTAAATTTAAAATGTTTGGTGTATAGATAAAAACATGGCTCTTTATTGGAAACATTTTTCTAAAACGATTGATTTTGATTGGGTATCCTGGTCTTAAAATTAAATTTGTACAAGCTTTGTTGGTTTTGATATAGAGTTTTCTAGAAAAGGCCGCCACTATAGTATGCTAGTAAAATCCCTACCACTATTTTTGTGGCCAGCCCGACTAAATATTGTAACGTTACAATTTTAAAGAAATTTCTTGAATAAATTCTAATTATATAAGGTAAGAAATGTGTGAGTGTTTTTAACACCATATTTTTTTATTTTACTTATAAAACAGAATCTATAATTTTAGTTGTGTTTCTTCTACAAATAAATAGCCTGACTAAACAATTACATGAGTGGAGGGAGGATCAACAGCTTAATACTAAAATAACAATATGACATATATATAAAAGATTATTAATAGAAACATTAATAACTTGGAAATATCATTTTAAGGTAGATCCCAGGGAGTTGAGCAAATATATAAGTTATTGTGTCAACTTAATGATGGTGAAAGAATGAAAGATGATGTGGTTTACTTTTATAAATAAATGATATCCTCTAATGAAACATGGCCGACAGATATTACAAAACTTCTAATCGCATGTAAATAGTAATAAATAATAAACAATAGTCTCTCACTCTCACTTAAATAATCATTCATTTTTATTAAGTAATAGTTATCTAATTGTTTTATTAAGAAGGAATTTATTAAATAAATCTGAAATGAAAATGTTTACTTCTTCATTGCATTTATTTTTTAAATAGATATATCTATATATATTCAGAGAATCCAAAATATGTTTCTGAGATTCGCTATAGATTCTTCTAGGTACACACCAATTAGTTGCCTCGACGGACAGATTGGCTTACCATTCATTAAGGATGTTATTGGTGAAATGTTATTGGTGTGTTGAATGTTTGTGTGCTGGTAGCTTGTGTAGCACGAGCGGTTTAATAAAGGGGACTTGTAAG
Organism: Triatoma infestans; assembly: GCA_011037195.1. Classification (NCBI taxonomy): domain Eukaryota; kingdom Metazoa; phylum Arthropoda; class Insecta; order Hemiptera; family Reduviidae; genus Triatoma; species Triatoma infestans. Next base: position 72,908 of record JAAEAF010014329.1, read on the forward strand.
TATATATGTTTAAGAGAGAAGTATTAGTAATAAGTAAAAGATCACCACCGTTTTGAAATAAATATATTCTCTAAGTGAATTTAAATAGTTTTATAATATCACAGCGATTATGTATAAATCAATTATTATCTAGATTAAATACAAAGCTCTTATGTTTTAACTTATAACTGGCACAGTCCTGAAGTCTTCTGCTTCGGTGTCCACAACAAACTCTTTTGAAGGAATGTCTTCTAATTGTTCGTTCCAATCCTCCCCTGTGAGAAGAAGGGGTAGAAGAATGCTATCAAGGTTCATGAACTCTCCCCAGTAACTGTACTCTTCTACCTGGGTTACCTTTTTTGCGAACTAGCTTGCATTTTCTCATAATTTTGATTATTTTCTTTAAATAAAATAGATATAATTTCTTGCATCCATCACAATGTCATAAAACAGCGACATAAATTCAGAAATAAGTAACAATGATTTAATTAAAAATATAGGTGTGTATAATGTAAATATTTATTACAAATATAAAAGAATTAAGTAAATCTTAAGTAGCTAAGTTTTTATCTAAAATCCTCTTTTAATCCTATTTTATATTAGGTTTATTGTTCGTCCTTTTCCTAATATTGGAATAGCCCTGCTTACTCTTTTATTTTGAATCTAATTTAGATTTGTAGATCCTTTGCTGGCATTCTAATTTATTGTAAATATCTATTGGACGTAAAATAAAGAATATTATTATTATTATTATTATTATTATTGTAATATTTTATGAATTAAATATGTTTTATTATAAATTATCTTTAAGTTAAAGTTTTATTTATATTTATTCTTCCATGATCTGATAAGATTGTTAACACGTGGTTGAACATACATAATGACATTGTAGTAGGAGAGGGTATATGTGTGTGAGCAACAGAGAGAGAGTGATCATCTTTAGCTTTACAGTGAGGCTTATATAGACAAATCTATGTATATATTTTATATATTCATTAAATAGAGTAATAAGTGAGCATTATCATGAATGCATATGTTATAAAAGTTTGGCCGGAAAAGAACATCATTATAAATAACAGTTAAAAACGAAAACAATGTTGTTTTAATTTTTTTCAATCGATGCTAAGGTATCATTTTATTGGCCACTTCCACTACCTGGGAGTGGAAGTGGCCAATAAAGCTATCTTTTCTTCCCATGGACATAAAGCTGAATCGCAGTTCGAGAGTTCATCCTAGGAAAACTGGAGAATGAAAATTTACTCCGATGAGAAGCAAAAAATTACAGCGATCTATAAATATATAATAGGTGTGGTTATGGTGTAGTGGTTATGCGACTGAGAGGTCGCATGGTTATTACATCATTTTTTGTTAATAAAAACACACACACACCCACATATCGTAACTTAATCTTATATTTTCCCGCATACAATCAACAAGTAGTGTAATGCGTAACAATAACATTAAGCGGAAATCAACTCTCTTCTACACGAACTTGTTAACATTTATCTGACGATAGAGGAAAATCCCAATCCAGTCAGGAACTTTAAAAATATGCAAGCTACGGCGAGTAAAATCCCAGATGTTAAAATATGTGTATGTTTATGCCTCCGTCTACATGGCATATAATTTGGTAGTTTGACTTGAAGTCCGCCTGAATGCATTACTTTACTTACAAGTCCTCACGCGTTGGTCTAGTAGCTAGCGCACTCGCCTTTCGTGCAAGAATTGAGGGTTCGATTCCCGTTGGAGCAAAGTTGGTGTTGACCTTAGCATCGAGATAAAAAGTGGGAAGTGCAGTTAGTAGCAAAACCGAGTGGGAATGCGGCATGCTTACCACACGCTTCACTATTCAAATTGCCGTCTGGCAAGCCTTGGCCTTTATAGGCTGTTGTGCCATAGGGTTTTAAATATGCCAAATAAATATATAACAAATCGCTCCTAACCTTCCAGAAACGGTTTTTTTTCAAATTTTAGAAACTATTGCACTTAGTTTTGTATTATTTTGTATTTTAGTGCATAGTCTAAAGCAATGGTTCTTAATCAGGTTGCGAGAAACGGTGATATCAAGATATATGAAGAATTAAAGTTATCCTTATTAGGTGCTAGTATATAATTTTCTTTCATGGAACCCTTGTGATCCAGCAAACGCTAAGACCACTTGAAGTATATTGTGGAGTGGCATCAAGTATGTTATTTTTGAGGAGAAGTCTTAAAAGTATATTTTTGAATGAAAATTAGTGCGTTTTTTTTTTGGCAAGCTTATTCTAAGTATGTGGGACTTATTGGCAACGACATGTATTCATTTGTTTATTCCTTAATTATACAAGTATTTATTTACTTGAAAATAGGATGATGGGGAACATTAATCCTTTTGAGACAAACGATTATAACTAACACACTGAGATGCCTGAAAGCGGCAATACCTGAAATGAAACTTTAGTGTTGAAATGAATTCGACATGTATTCATTTGTTTATTCCTTAATTATACAAGTATTTATTTACTTGAAAATAGGATGATGGGGAACATTAATCCTTTTGAGACAAACGATTATAACTAACACACTGAGATGCCTGAAAGCGGCAATACTTGAAATGAAACTTTAGTGTTATGTAGTCATCAATTTCACAAAGCTTCTTAAAACCATAATATTTGTAGATGTGCAATATTGTTCACAGTTTAGTAAAAATCATTCAAGCCTTTTTTGCAAAAATCTGAAAAAAAAAAATTATCTAATGAAATTGGAACTTCCGGTTGACAGATTTTGACCAAAACTTTCATGTTAGATCCCATTGATGATACTAAAACGAATATAAAGTTAAAGCTTTCTGGAAGTTTTCATTTTTGAAATATTTTATTCACACACAAATATCCATATACATATATAACATTTGCTAAAATCAATTTTTTTGTACTCTCAGGTCCTCGAATCATGTATTTCCGATACCAGGAGATGATTTCTATCCATGGGGATGAATATTAATCCAATAAAAACCACAGCGGTAAACATTACCAAGAAAATCACGATGAGAAATACCCGATTAGCCGGAGATAAATTCAGTAGAAGAAGATGGTAAATGACCTAGCGGTAACTATTGATAGTCAACTCTTACTATGGAATGGTCTATTTGAAATAGTTGTCAGAGCAAAGCCTCTCTCGCTCTGATGGTCTGCAGGAACATAGTTTGGCTGTTTCCCTCGTACCGTGAGATGTGATGAGATCTATGAACTAAGGGGCAGTTGCGTGTGTGGGTCAAGTTAAGCGCCTGCCCAGTAAAGCCTTGAAACGTACAGGTCCAGCTGTTTATGTAAGAGGGAGAGTTTCAAGTAAATGTCTTATAGTGGAGGTGGAGGTTATTATTAATTTCACATCTTTTTCCTTGTGGTTGAGAAGTTTATGCAGGGGTCTATCGTCAAGACTATCTTGGGAGGGTGTTGGAAAGGAAGATGGCATTAGGGAAGGGAGCGGTACCCCTGTCTGCTGGTTCTCCTATTAGAACAACCTAGAGAAGTGATGTTTAGGAAGCTTCCGGAGAAGCTTAGCACGAAGCTGAGTGTAACTTTAACCTTAACTTAAATGTTATCCGGGAAAGTGAGAAATAAAAAATAGTGGAGCTGTGAACATCTGCAGCTGTGAGTAATAAAAAGCATGCCATTGCGACGGTACGGTCCTGGGTCTTTGACGAGATTGGTGCTGGAATGTCTGGCCAAGAACAAGATACACACTCGGTGACTATGGGAAAATTTTCCAGCATCTTCCAACGGATATTCACGCAAATGGAAGATGTGTCTAGTTTTCAGCCCCCACTTTAATGTATTGTCTTCAAAATGGTTGTGATCTTATCCAATAGCCAGACCGATTGCCACGAAAACCAGTGAATTCACTTGCCATCAATTCGAAAGTGTTATGGGAATGTCCGCTATATTCCACGATATGTGAATAATTAAAGTTACTCATATTAGGTGCCAGGCTATTTTGGCATGGAGAGGCTGTAATCCTCTTCATGGAACCAAAATTCTTTTGTTAGGTGAGTTGCCATCTTGAGTTGGTGAGGTGTCTTTTCGAAAAGAGCTTAAAAAACGAGTAGGTAGGTAGGTAACAGAGCATTTGTTCTGTAGTCAGAGCAAGACCTATCTGGCCATTCACGATCGATTATAGTTTGAGGCATGCAGCACTGTAAGCAAAAAAAATAGGCACATAAAACCACGAGTTTTTTCACTGCGACATTAATAATTGAAACACATTTTACGAGAGAAGCGGTAATATATTTTTTGATTTGAAGTGGTTCCAACTACTAAAAACATTAAGCACTGCTGAACTTATGGATATTTATTTGGAACTTAACAATGAGATAAGAATTTTGTTGTTGTATTGATGCTGCTTGAGATTCCTTTTATTACCCGAGATTACTATTTTTCATGCATTGTTATTTATTTATCCAATGAGTAAATATAAAATATGAGTCTGACGTAGAGCTTATAGCGCGAGCGATGAGCTTGGACTAAACAAGTACGATGAGTAAAATTGGAAAACATGAATTAGAGCGTTAGTGCCTCAATAAAAACCACCGCCAGAAAGGCTGTGCTTATTGCGCCACCAAGGTTTCGGACAAGCTCGAAAATTTCGGAAATTTTTTCCTAATATCTTACTTCATTTTAAATTAACGACCGTTTCAGACGATCGCCTATTTTCAGGATGTCTTGACATAAAAAGTATGACGCTTATTTCATTAAGAAGCACTAAATGAGAATATTCTTCCCTCTTCTTCAACCATTCTTTCATCCACAGTTTTCGTTTCACTTGTCGATTAGTGCCAAGCGCCAAAATAATGGGCTAAGCAAGCTTTAGAACGATTATTCATTTTTTAAAGGTTAAAAAAAACCAACTAAACTGATGAGTATAAACACGTAAATACACTCTCCTAGTGGCAGAAATAGTAAGTAGTATTGACAATAATATTGATCGTGTAAAGTAATGAAATATTGATAGTGGTTAGTATGAGTATTGATGGAAATATTGTCAATACTGGTATTGACAATAATATTGATCGTGTAAACGCCGCTTATTAGCAAAATATCAACACATTAGATTTGCATCATTTTAATTATTTGCTAGTAAATTTGTTAGCGATAATTGATAATTACATTGTAAATTTTATCAACAACAGTCAATAGTGTATGCTCTGATTTTAGATTGTGCGTTCCCTAGTATTTATCAAGACATCGAGTATGATGTAGAGGTAAATGCTTGATGCCCACAAAATGAAACAGAATTTTGGATTTGAAAGATAAATTGAAAGTAATTTAGCTGGCTGCTTTTTAATAGTTTTTGTTATAAACAATACATAGAACGGCAAAGTAACATGTGCATAACTTATAATAGCAGCATAGTGATATATTTAAATAAATAAATATGCATTTAGAACTAGCTAAACCCGGCCACGCTTCGCTATGGCTCAGTCTGATTTTAATCATTACGGAAGTAAATAGAAGTATTATAGTTAACATAGATTGAGTAAGAAAACAAATTATTCAATTTAATACCCTACCTTGCGTTGCTGAAACTGAAAGGAAAGAAAGAAAAAATGTTTTTAACTGAAAGTCTTTTTTTATTGTAAAGCTAGTGAATGGACTGCATTATTATGTTTGTCCATTTTCTGCATAACCATAATGATCAGATGGTTACTGACTCTGGAGCTTGCGACATATAATTGCCCATGAGAGAAGCATTCATTGTCTAAATTCAAACTGCACACATGCAAAAATTGTCCATGTGCTTTATTGATAGTCATAGCGAACGTAAGGCGTATTGGAAATTGAAGTCGTTGGAACTCGAACGCCATATCTGTCGGTATAAGTGGTATTCGTGGAAGTCGTCACCTTTATGAGGTCCAATGAGAATTGTTGCTTCAATTAGATTATTCATGAATTTTTTAACTACTAACCGTATACCATTGCATAAAGTTGGCTGATTAATGTTTCGGAGTAATATAATTGGCACTCCAATTTTTAAATTTAGAATGTGTGGCGGTAATCCGGGAACATCGAGGGAATTAAGAAATTCCGTTGGAAAATTCACAACTTCACTTTGGTCCATCAGGGAGTCAATGGATTTGTGTCACTGTTTCACCTGCGATTCTGTTTACAATGATGTTGTTCATATCGAGTACGTCGACATTTTTAGCCCTCTAGACTGGCTCTTCCGCTTATCCATGCGTGATTTTGATAATTTGTTTCGATGCTTTGGAACACCTTACCTATTAATACTGCGCGAGACTGGTATGAGGTACTTCCGAGATTGGTGAGGATGCGAGGATACTTCGAGACAGGTGGCAGTGAGAGGTACTTATAATTAGTTGAGAAAAAGTATTAGAGAGCGCAACACCATCACAACGCGGCTGGGTCTGTCAATTTCTGCCAACCTCGCGAAACGCTCGGAATTTCCCGTTTCCGATGGGAACTTCGGAATAAAAAGTACATATAAAAACATTCTTATATAGAAATGCAACGTTCTGTAAAAATTTCAAGTCAATCCATCGACTACTTTTCAAGTTTTGCGGCCACAAACATAAGGATGCTGAATTTATATATATATAGATAATATACAAAAATACATTCTGGTGCAATAAAAAAATTAAATTGAAATTTAAATATAAAAAATGTAAACCAATGCCAACGAATTATATTGGTTTTTTTATTTCTCGTTTAGCGGTGGTTGAACGCCTCCTATCTGTGCTGCCCCCTTCCTTGTTGTGTTGATTGTAACAACTCAGGTTATCTGACTCCCGGTAGTGAGAATTAATTCGTAATTGGTTAATCTTCTATCCTATCCTCATGTCGCCTCTTTTGCCGGATTTACTCTACTCGCTGATTAACTTTCAGCATATTAGAATCGGTACTGTGATTTTAATTGAATAAAAAAAAGGATTCACTCATTGATTCTTGCAGTTAAATAAATTTAAAAGTTAAGTAGGTGTTTTTCTTGTATTTCCCTTTATTACTGTCAGAGAAATTATCGCAATCGCGTCATACTTTCGAAATTGAGTATTCATCGGAAGTACATGTTTTGAGGTCCTCAAACACGAAAACAAATGTTTTTTTGAATTGTTTAATGTGCCTTTATGTGGATGTTTGTTCGTGCGCGCGTATTTTTAACAAAATACCTCAAAACGAAAAGTCACTAGAAGCTAAAACTTTTATATTCCATTTATATATCACTATGGTAACACAGACACAAAGTCCCAAAATCCGTTAACCGGAAACGCAACTATACTAAATATTTTTGAGAATTTTTGTCCTCTATTTCCTCGAAAGTGATTCCAACGGTTTTTCATAAACTTCGCATACTATTTTTTAAATTCTTATTTAGCCACCACTTCATTTGAAAAACCTTGCCCGGAAAAACTGATTTTTGACGATTCTGGAGGAATTGAAATGTTAAGCGTTCTTCTAAAGTGTTATTCTTCAGTAAAATGCGTTGCAACTTAACATAAAATTAAGGTCCAACAAATTGTCTGGACCAATAAATTGGCTCGAGAAGATTCAAATATAATATTTCTATCGATCGGAAACTTTCTTTTTCCATCCTAGGTTTGCAGTAAATCAGAGACAGACCCCTAGTGGAAAAAATATAGTTCGTCAAGGGCAAGCGAAAGAACCATAACAACCACAACAGCAAGCGAAAGAGACCTTACGGTACCAATGCAGAAACTTACTGTAGACTTGATAAATCAGAGTCGCTTGGCCTTAAGGATTATAGTGGTTCTTGTTGGCCAGGACATTGTAGGCTTACTTGTGTATGAGCAATGTGTTGGGTCTGGCTAGTATTAGTAATTGCAGGTTTGCTTTGACTAAGCGGACAACGCTTTATGTTCTCTGCTATTGCATGGGCCTGGTAAGAGTAAGATTCCTCCACATGGGAAATGAATCGCTTTTGGCAACATCCCGCATATTCTATTGGAATGTTCGAAATATGTAAAAGCGCGGGAAAAGGTAAATTCGCCATCTAGTCTTACAGATGTATTAGGAGACAATGAGGGCAATATCAATAAGACTTTCGAATATCTAAGGGAGGTTCATCTAATTCATTCACTGTGAAACTAGCTGTGCATATGTATGTGTTTAGTTGTTTGCTGGTGTCTTGTGTATAGGTATTTATTTTGTAAGTGATATAAGGGAGTAGAGGAATATGATTAGACCTAGATTGTGGGTTTGCTGTAGAAATTGTTAGACTGGTGGGTATGGGTATGCATTCCGGATGAGTCCTTGCAAATTAGAAACAGGTGCAAAGGACCATAGCTGTTGTGTATCTTAAAGAAATCCAGAAAAAACAGACGACTTTTGGATTGGCTTTTGAGCACCAGATTGAGGATTTCTCAATTGATCTTTTCGGGACGCGGTGAATGTCGCCTGTTGAGATAGCTTCCACTTTCTTTAGTCTAATCTCTTTCAATCAAAGATTTAAATGTGTAACTAGAAATCCAAGTTTGTAGAAAAACGTTTAAGCAGAAGTTCAACTTAAGAGAAAAGGGTATCTGAGTTTTACGGAATTTTCTCAGAAAGCAGCTCACTTAAGGTATTCTTTGAATTTGAAGTGCTAATTCCACATACAAATATCTATCACTCGCAACTGAAACATTTTTGTGGAAAAGGTTGTTTCAGATATCTTATGGCGATCTATGCATTTGTGATTGGGAATGTCAGCTGTTTATACTAGGTGCAGAATAAGGCGAGAATACTCTCTTGAGGAACTCCTGCATGAATCGAGTAAATGGAAGAGAAAAAGATGCCTTCACAGACTTGGCAAAATCTGTCTGTAAGGTACGATTTTACGGGTGATAAAAGTTGTTTGGAAAGATGTACCTTCAGCTTTGACAAATAGACTTTCATGCCATACCGTATCACAGGCTTGATCAATGTCTAAAAAGATACTTGGGCAGTAATGTCTCTGCTCTCAAGGGATGAGGCGATGGTATCTTTTAATGCGATGAGTTTTTTAAATAGGAAAGGTGAAGCCATTGGTGATTGGGAATGATATTAAGTGGTTCTAGAATGTAGTTAAGACGTTAAATAAGTACTTTTTCAAGAATCGAAAGGAGGCTGATAGGATTGTAAGAAGAAGGATTATGTGTGGGTTTTTTGGACTTGGGAATCATTCTGATTGTGGGAAATTTCCATAATATTGGAAAATGAGTGGTTCGAAGCACCGAATTGAAAATGTAGGTAATGAACATTATAGCTTTATTAAGAAGTTTAAAAATAATAGTCGGTGTTGAAAGATTATATCCCGGAGATTCCTTTTTTAGAAAGTTTGAAAGCTATGGTAACCATCACTGGACACAACTACCAATCCAATTCATTGCAATTATCATACCAGCATATTTACTTATTATAAAATTGGTTACAGTTGTAAATTTCAAATAAAGAGTAAAAAAAAAGACCATGACTATTTAAACATATTTAAATATTAATCGAGATCTCTAAATCATGAAAACGACTTACCAATGGTTTAATAGAATTGAGGTTATTCCAAATTACCAAGGATCTGTTTCTCAAGTTATTGAGAATAGCGGCAGAATTGTTTCAAAACTTTATTATTATTAAGTTACATATTAAATTTGAACAAGATTTATTGCTGTTTACAGATTGTAGTTACAATGCCAAATTACAATATGGCATAATGTTTACAACCATCTGCCAAATGTAAAGTTAGTAGTGAGCATGATGATAAGCTAACGTTTTCCTTATGGTAATGTTAAACGTAAGTATTTACACAAATCCTCTTCAAATCTTTTTGAAAGGTGTAATTTATCAGGAATAGTCGCTAGGTATGTCAAAATTCTAAAAAGTGGCTAGACAACTTTCCTAATTGGGAAAGTGGGTGATTAAGCACCCGTATAATTTTAATAGACTTAACATCTACCAATTTTTTTTAGGGCTGTGCCTTAAACATTTTTATTTACATAGACCTATTTTTGGAATGACTTTAGTTCAGTGCAACTAAGTAGTGATTTTGTGAATGAATCAATCTGCATAAAAAACCATTTCTCTGCTTTTTTTAAGGAAATCATGCGTTTTGTTTTTGGTTCAAGAAATTTTTCTTCGATAGATTGCAATCTAAGTTAAAAGTATATATATTAATGCATCCTGCTTATTTGCTAGTCACTAACAACTGAAATAACTTCTAATGCTCTAATAACTAAAATAATTTGGTAATTTATTAATAACATAAAATGAATCTAAAAAATTATATCCTTTTCTTTATATATTATACTTTTTTTCAGCTTATAAGTGTAGATCGCAGCCAAATCTAAATTTCGCACTGATTAATCGTTTCTTCGTTTCTCCCTTAAAGTTGCTAAACCCGTATATGAAGTGCTTTTTGTTCTTATTGTGCCTAATGGTCGTACGACCTTTTTGGAGTTATTTTCAATGCCAATAAACTTTGCCTGTCCTCTAGGCCTAAAAGACTTTGGAATTACACATTTGTTTTGTCTAAAAGGCCGAGACTTATCCAGTCTTATCGGGTAAAAACCCCTTGAACCACGGCGACTGAAATGAAAAACGATAATATGGCAGATAGAACAGCTATCTTAGGAAAATTGTATATAATTTGATTCATTTTTGTTTTTTAAGACTTAAAGAATGAGTTTTATCCGTTAAAAGTGATTTCATTGGGTTTATTTACTTGATGTCTTATATTAAGAGGTACTAAAGCCTTTTTTTAAGGAATTTCCCAACTGCCAGTTTTTGTTTGTAATTCGCTTTCCAAATGGTGTTATCATTGCATACTTTAGCACAAAATGATTTTGCAGAACACTTAGCTCTTTCGGATTGAGATCGCGTCCAGAGTTTGTTACAAACCCATGTATCGCTCATGTTGTAATAGGATTTTTCCATCTGTGTGTACTTCATTGATAGGAACCGGGTGGATAGTGTGTGAACAATTAGCAGAGGGAAATTGCCTAATTTTTCCCTCTACCTTGCATATAAATGGCTGCAGGTATGGGCGGGGTTCATTTTTTTTTCTTTTATGCGTATGATTAAGTGACGCTGTCTAAACTCCCATACCAGTGCTAAGCTTCCAAAGTTGCTGCATCGTTACGCTCAGGAAAATCGTTAATTATTTTGTTCTTTTTCTTTTTCTCTTCTTTCTCTAATCAAGGGCAACCAAGTGCATCTAGTTAAACGATCTGCAAAAACAGATTGTACTGCAGGGCTATGAGTAGGGAGACAGTTGTCACTATGCACCTAATAACTTGCATGAGAAGAAAATTGCTACCCACCCACCAATTAAGACTACCTAGAATCAATTAAACGCAAGATGAAGCATAGACTCAAAACTTTATATTATTTAGATTATTCGATGAAGATAGCTGGACTCGTTCCTCTTATTCTTGTTCTGTAGCTACCAACTCTATTTCTTACCTGTGTTGATTTAGCAATCAAGTCAACACTACTCTGAAGAAGCCTATTATAATATGGGTGAATAGTCAGTTTATAACAAACCACTGACGCAGTCTAGAGTCCAAGTGTCCTGCATGACAATGGCCGCGGGAGCCTAATGATTATCTTGATAAATAATGATTATTTTTCATTTCTATCAAGCGTTAATTAGTATTTATTTGTTGTTATTACTTTATTATTGGCATAAAATTGCATTATTATTTTATGTTAAAACTTGCAATGTTCATACACATGTCTATGTTCAATGAAATTAATGGAGATTCCAATTGTCGTTACAGTACTCTTGCTATGCTACTACGATCATATACAATTTCAGTTGAGTTAGATAAGCAGACACATGACTGTTATAGCTGTCCATATCTGATGTTTTAGACAATTGGTTTTGCTAGGGTTGTTATTCATGATTGGGATCGGTAAACCACACCAATAAATTGTTTGGAACTCCATTGAATAAATCAAGGGTTAATTAAATGCACAATGACCTTATAAAGTGCTTTCAAATTAACATTTATGAATTTTTCAACAGTAAATTGTTGGGTGTTAATCTTCTTGGGCTGTTTTTTTTTTTTTCATGTTTACTAGTGGAAGTATTGAGCTTTATGTATTGAAAAGAAAACTACTGCGATAAGTAAACCATTGTTTGTAGTTTCTAAGTAACGTTGTGCATTTTTAAACATTCTTTCGCCAAATATTTTTTGTACAAATCATACTTACTGTTTTAGCGTTTGATATAAGTAGACTAAGAATAAGAAGAAATGTACACACACTATCCTTTATAGTGTATAGTTCAGACCCGTCGCCGCCTCTTGCAGTGCCGCCTGTTACCACGGCCTCCACCTCCTCCAAAACAGTGAAACCCTTATAGGGCCGTCGGCATGCGCGTTACATTCGGCCTCCAGTAGACGGACAGAGATACTGTGTCCCCTAGCCAGTACAGCTCACCAGCCCGTACGGTCGGCAACGTTTCATACGCACACCACACCCAGTCCCAACACTCAAATCCAACCTACTTGTAATCTTCATCCGCCAGTACTACGCCGCCGCCTCCATCCTCTCCACACCCTATCATACTCTCTCTCAGTATGGCTTTGTGCACATGCACCGATCGATCTTAATACCACCCGTACTTGCACTCCTCCCTTATTTAGACCAGTCGCCCCCAGGAACACCTGTGTACCACCTCGTTTTCTGTTTCCATCTTCTGTTTAGGTAAGTCTTTAACTAAAACAATACGATCGTGCACTTGCATTGTTATGTATTTATTAATCTATTAATTTCTATATCTAAAAAAAACTTCAAATATATATCTATTTACTTAATTTTAATAATTAATTTGAAAACTATTATGTAATCAACATTATTTGAACAATTAAGAAAATAATTACAAAAAAAAACAACAAATTTCTCGCAAATGTTATATTTTTAATTTTTACTTTTTAACTATAGAAAGTAAGAGTGCGCTGTCTTCTTAATAAATGCATAATGCATGTGACTTCCTGCTTTCTTTTCTTTTTTTTTTTTTAATTCTTTCTTACTTTGACATTTCCAAAATAATCAAGCATTTATATGAACTTTTTACGAATTTTTTACTAATAAGACTTTGAAATTAATTTGTTATCCCCACTTTTTTTAAACATTAATGTGTAAATGTAAAAAATTATTCTATAATTTGTATGTTGATTTGATCTTGTTCTATGTTTGGCTTTTATTAGTGTCACAATAACCGGCTACATATTATTTATTTTGTTTATTAATTAACAAAATATTTAGTTTTTTTTCTACTTCTTTTCGATTCATGTTTCAAGTTTTTTATTTATTAATTCGTGTTTCTTCAAAAGGTTTTCATTCTTCAATTGTTTATAAATAATTTTAATATATATATAAAAAAAAAATTATGACATTTCTATTTCTGCAAGGAATCCACACTTTATGGCTTATCAAATATCAAGTTAGAATTACTTGTTATTTTAATATTTATAAAAACATTAATTTTTCTTTTTAATTATTTTTCAAAATGCAAAATGCAAGAAGGACACAAAAGTCTATAAAGATTAAATAAATAGTAATTATTTAAGCAAGTACTTACAATAGGTAACATTTGTAATAATACATTTGCATTTATTAAATTACATTGTAAATGTTTACTAATTGTGTTAAATGTTTATTTATTTATATTTTCACACATTAATTTGTTTTGTAATTAGGAAATTTATTTGAAAACATTTCAGTTAACAATTATCATATTTTCTTAATTCCAAAATTACGCATTTCTTTCCTACACTACCGAACGGGTTAAGTAGAAAATTAATGTGATATGATTAATGGATACCAAAATTATTGGATATGTTATTGGATTCTCATGATTTACAAAAGATTCTATGTGGCCTCTCTTTAAAAGCCATTTAGATTCTGGCACCCAAAAAAATTCTTTAACCTTGTTAATATCTACAATAATTTAAGGAAAAATCGCACAATGGATTCATTTAGGAGGTTATCAAAGAAATTAGTAGAAACGAGAATTATTGGATTATAAACATTATCCGTTTTTTTCGTTATCTTGCCGCAGATTATGTCTAAAGTGAATATTAGAAAGTAATTTTGAACACTACTGGATCATCAATTTATTACAATTACATGATCTGGAAGGCTAACGAATGGTAAATCTTTGTTGATATTATTCGTCTAATAATGTCAGCCTTCTCTACATGTAGATAATTTCTTCGTTATCTTTTTATCTTGTATAATTTTTCATTCAAATTTATTAAGTTGATTGAATGGAGGGGAGGTGAGTGAGGGATCAGGAATCAACAATGTTCTAATATTTGTAATTTTTTTTACAATTTAGATTAATTTTGGTGTTGGAATTTGGTCACATTTTTTAGTTTACGATGCATATCGTTATAATTCAAAATAAATTTATTTAATACAGTATAAATAAGTATCCGGCTACTAAGAACTAGATCCTGGAGCAAAAAAACAATCCATCACTCATTTTTAAATTCCAAATTACCAATATAAATGTTATATTGAATATTATTCTTTTATATAGTTGTAAAAAAAAAAAAAAAAAAAAAAAAAAATGAACCAGGCTGCTGAGAACCACAGCCGCGAATGTTGAAGGTTAGAATACGTCGACGCAATAGGACTTTACATCAAGATAAAAGAATAATAACACGGAAGCGGCTGTTGTTCTATGTTTCCCGCTTCATTATTTTGAATTTCCACTCTGCTGAGTGCATGTTTTTTGACATTTTTATAAATTTTCAAATTTATTACCACAACTAGTAATTAGAAAGAACTATGCGATCTAATCCGAAAAACATCTCCTTTTATAGATTTGGGTTTTATAAATTTTAGTTTTGTTTGTTAACAGAACCGCATTTACAAGGAGTTAAACATGGTAGTTTTTGGTATTTTCTCAATTATTAACATCGAAGCTAGGCTTGCTTGCATAAACCAAAATTCACACTTTATGCCAACCATTAATGAGACAATTTATTAACTACCTTTTGAAGAAAAAAGAAAAGAATATTTGCAAGTTAAAATAATAATATATAAAGAAATATTAAATAAACGAAAAAAAAATAAATAACAAGCATTATACTAGTGACACTTGAAATACCACTATAACTTGGAGAAGACGATGTTTCAGTAGCTAGTAATGAGACAAATTGTCCTATTTTAAAACATGAATGTTTCATATACGCTAGATAGATTAGAATAGAATTTAATCAATTAAATTATCTAAAAAAACCTGTATCTGTTTGCAAAAAATTATTTCATCATAAAACAGCCGAAACTGTTCGAATCTTATAAAATAATGAATCACTGATAGAAAAAGAAATATAACAAGGTCCAAATGTGAATCACGGTGAAATTTTTTCAAGTCTATTTTACTTTCTCTTACTTCAGTAAGAGAGGAAGTATTGTAATCGTGTCAAATTTTCGATATCGAGTTTTCACCGGAAATATCCAATTTGAGGTCCCATGAGTCCAAAAAAGTTTAGCAAATGGTCTGTGTGTGTGTGTGTGTGTGTGTGCCCTGTGTGTGTGTGTGTGTGTGTGTGTGTGTGTATGTAAACAGCATAGCTCACAAACGAAAAATCGTTGAAAGTTGAAACTTGATATTACGTTTAGGTATCACTATGGGATCTGATGGTGCGTTATCTGTCAAAATTCCCCAACTGGAAGTACCACTTTACTAGTTTTTTTTGTACGTTATTAAGATTTTCTCAAAAATGGCTCCGACGATTTTCTCTT
Organism: Triatoma infestans; assembly: GCA_011037195.1. Taxonomy (NCBI): domain Eukaryota; kingdom Metazoa; phylum Arthropoda; class Insecta; order Hemiptera; family Reduviidae; genus Triatoma; species Triatoma infestans. The sequence goes on from JAAEAF010014329.1 coordinate 88,612, forward strand.
GAACATGATATATCAACTACACATACAAAGAGCTACAACTTTTATTTGAAACATTTCTCCAGGGAAATTTATTTAAGGGCACTTCTGCGGGAGGGGGTCGGGTTAGGTTTCATCTTAACTGCTATTTCAGTTTATTAGACAATTCTGTCATGTAAATAATATTAATTACAAGTAAATATGTGGTTGAAATTCAGAATTAAAAAAAAATCGGATAACCGAAAGTGCGTTTGTTTCAAACACTTTACTAAATGATTTTTTTCACTTTTTCGCGATTTTCTTAAAAGTGGGGGCTCCAATGATTTTCTTGAAACTTCCTATATAAACTAAGCATGCAATGATCTAGATCTTTTATTTAAAACATTTCTCCGGGAAAATTCATTTAAGGGCACTTTTTATTAGGGGAGTGGTGGGGTTACAGCTTCCTTCTAAAGTAGTATCATAGTTTAATATACAATTCTATCATCCAAACAAAATTAATTAGAAATAAATTGATGGCCGAAATTCCAAATTTTTAGAAAATTAGGAAAGCCGGAAGTGCTCTTTTACTGAACAGTTTTTTTTTCAGTTTTCAACGAATTTCAATAGAAGTTGGTATTACAAACTATAACATTTGTCAATTATAATTTTGAGAACAGGGATAAGAGTTTCACACCAGATTTTTTTTTTAAAGTTAACTAATCATTAAAAAAACTGAACTTGTAAATTCATTAAAAAAAAAAAGAAAATGCTTTGAACAACAAAAGTTCTTGGCAAGAGACTTGTTGATCTCTAGTTTGCCGAATTTGGAAATATCAATTCAATTCAAACCAGAGACAAATCATTCCTAGTTTATCAATGTTGTAGAAAGATTTACACTTTATACACATCCCAACAATCCACATTAAAGAACTTTATGATTTTTTTTAGTATTAATTCACAATGATTCGGTCAATTAAGCCTATTACCTTAAAATCAGGGTTAATCAGGTCGGCTGGTATCATTTTGCTATTTCTGTTGGCTTTAACTTTTGTTTATTTCAGGACTCACTCTAAAATATTCTTATTTTTACTCTTTCAAAACAAAATCTAAATCAGAACAATGATTTGAAATTTAAATATGGTTAAAAAAAAAAAAATGAATAAAAAAAAAAGTAAAAATGCTCTCCTGCGGGCTGGCGCACATAACAAAAGATGTTTTTCCTTCGGTAATAATGGCAAGAATTCAATGGAGAAGTTTTCTTATATAGGTGATAGAGTTATTGTTGCTGTTGAAGAAGTGGGGTATTTGAAAAAAATTCTGTATTTTCCACGATCATACGTATAAGAATGATGGCAAAAATCATTAAATTAGAACGTTTATACTATCTCTTTTATTCTCTCTCTCTTTTTCTTTTTTTTATAAAAAACTGGTGTGAAACACTCACACGAATTTCTCTTACTGCGAAATGGCCAAAATTTTCTTCACACTTACTATTCTTATTATTGTTTAAAACCCCTCGCATTTTTATGGAAGAATAATTACCAAAAATCGAAAAACGTTTCCAGTAAAATCGCACTTCCGCTAAACCGATTTTCTTTAAACTAGAAATTTTTGGCCACTTACATAAGTAGGGTAGTTAGTGGGTTTCTGGCACAGGGGCTATGTTACTAGTCTTGGGGGTTGCAAGAGCGCTGCTGCCATCATCCAAATCGATGAACTTAATTTAAGAACTCATCCAAATCAATGAGCTTAATTCAACGATGACCGTCATCACATCATTCAATTCGAAGACTATTAAATTACAAATTATAAATATAAATAAATTATAATTAAATAAAATGAAATAATAAAGTTTTACCTGGAATCGAACCTGGAGAAGGCGGTAATGCAACCCCCAAGACTAGTAACATAGCCCCTGTGCCAGAAACCCCCTAACTACCCTACTTACATAATATTATAATTAATAATATTTAGTTTACAGAATTGTATATAGCACATTGTTGAAGTGAAACAGCATTATAGAGAAAAACATAACCCCCCCATCACACTTAAATGAATTTTTCCGGAGAAATGTTGCAAATAAAGGTTTATAGCTCTTTATATATGTGTAGTTTAAATATTTACTGTTTCAAGAAAATTGTTGAAGCCGTTTTAGAAAAAAAAATAGCAGCAAACTAAATAAAATACTTCACATTAAAAAACGCACTTCCGAGATTCTGGTTTTTCTTTGGAAACTCGTAATTTCGACAACATACGAGGCATGTCCAGTAAGTAAGTGTACTGAATTTTTGTAGATTACAAAAATTTTTATTTGAACAAAAAAATGACCTGGTTAGATTAGTACATATGTAAGCTATTTTTCGACATAGTCACCATTCCTCTCAATGCAGGTGGTGAACCGGGGTATTAATTTTTTGATGCCTTCCTCGAAGTAGTTTCCCGCCAACCCCTTCGTCCACTTCTCCACCTCCCCCTTCACCTCCTCGTCGGTTGAAAACCTTTTTCCACCCATGTGCAGCTTCAGGGAGGTAAGAGATAGTAATCTGAAGGTGCTAGGTCAGGGGAATGCGCGGGATGGTTCAGGACATCCCATTTAAACGAGGCAAGCAGTTCCTTCGTGGCGTTGGCCGTGTGTGGTCTGGCATTGTCGTGCAGCAGGCAGACTCCCTTTGTCAGCATGCCTCTCCTTTTGTTCTGAATCGCCCTCCGCAATTTTTTTAGGGTCTCACAGTATCTTGCAGAGTTGATGGTCTCCCCTTGAGGCATATATTCAATTAAAATTATGCCTTGACAGTCCCAAAACACGGATGCCATGATTTTCTTGGCTGAAATTGTGGTTTTGAACTTTTTGGCGGAGGGTGAAGAGGTGTGACGCCACTGTTGAGACTGCCTTTTGGTTTCAGGTGTGTAGTGTGCAACCCAAGTTTCATCTCCAGTAATGATGGAGCGGAGAAATTCATCTCCATGGAGTTTGTAGCGTCTCAAAAACTCTTGCCCGACATATTTCACACTTGGCGGGAGGGATTGACATTTTTCACGAAACGTATTGTCGCGTCGACAGTTCTCAACGTACTGACCTCGAACCGGTCTCGTTGCACAGGGGAGAAATCAGGCTACACGACAGTGTAGCCAAAATGACGAAAACAAAATCCCTCCGGCCGTGAGAGCCTCAGTACACTTACTTACTGGACATGCTTCGTATTTAATTCTAATTTAATATTATTTAGATCATAGAATTGTGTAAAATACTGAAATAACCACTTTAGCAGTAACCATAAATATCCCCAGCCCTCCCTCAAAAATCGCCTTAAATGAATTTTCCCGGAAAATTCTTTCAAACAAAAGTTGATTGAGCTCTCTTTGTTTGTGTAGTTGATATAACAAGTTCAAAGAAAATCGTGTTGGAACCGTTTTCGAGAAAATAACAAAAAACTGAAAAAAAAAAAACCATTCAGTAAAGTGGCACTTCCGGTTGGTGAATTTTCCCGTAAATTTTCATTTTTGAGATGTACCTTTTATATATATATATATATATATATATATATATATATGGGTAAAGCTATGAGAAATAACGCGGTAGGTGAGAAGACGCAGGCTTTACTTCTCTTGTTTGCCACCACGTGGCGTCATCGAAGTTAGTCGAGGAGTAGAAAGATCAAAAGCGAACATATTGCAAAATTCTTCAGTTATTTTGTGTGTTCTTCTGTGTTGTAGGAATATTTATATGCATCAGCGTGTGTTTTCATACAGTGAATTTTCATAACGCTTAGTAAATGTTTTTATTGCAATTGAAATGAAAGATTTCCAGCTGTCGTTAAAGTTGGACTCGTAGACATAGTGTTTACCAAGTTTCATGTCAATCAGCCATGTTACCTTTACAGAGGAGAGGTCTACTACCTTTGGTGCGTCATCTATTCTACCATAGTAGGAGAGACGGCCAAATGTAGTGTATTTGTATTTTGTTTCTGGAATAAATGAGAATGTCCTTATTTTGATAAATAACATTTTTTTGTAGTTAATAGTAGTTGACATATGTTAGATACGAATTAACTCTTTAATATATCTCCTATATTTTGATACAGGGCATAACTTTGAAATGTGCGTCATCTCTCCTAAAAACCAATTTTTTCGCACTAAAAGGGGTTATCTCAAAACGTGTTATTTCCGGTGAATACACAATTTCGAATATCTGACACGAACGCGATACTACCTTTTATACTACCATTAAGTAAAATGAAGTAAAAATTATTGTTTACAAGGAATTATTTGTCAAATATTAAATCTATTTAAATATTTTCCAATTGCAAAGATGTCAATTCTTATATAAGTTATCCTTAAAGTTATATCATTATTACTTACTTTCCAAACTTTAGCCATTTCGGACATTATAATTACCTTATTTGTTAGAAGTTTATGATTTGGTTAAGTAATTATTTGGCTTCAGATAAGATAAACTGAATATACATATAAATATGAACTGATTTATATAATAAACTGTTAATAAAACAACTGATTAACTGATGTATATATATAAATAAACTGAATATTATAAAGTGAATATAATAACAATATGTTGATGAATTTATTGTATTCAATGTTATTTTTAGATTTGAATCATATTGGTTGAACATTAACGGCATGGCAATAATCACCATACAAAATTTAAATAACCAAAAGGATATTGGAAATCTTTCAATATGAACGACGCGATCTAGTTTTAATGTATTAATTTTTGCAAGTTTTCGAGAGTAGTTTTTAAATTAGTTAAATTTTGCACAGTACTGTAAAAGTGTGAAAAATGCTTCTTGTACTTTTAGGAACTGTAGGTTGTTGCTTGATGAGTGATAAATAACACCTTAAGATTTGGTTTAAGATATATAATTGATATATATGTATATGACTGACTGCCAAGGACTTTACACTAACTGAACTGAACTAACAGATTGACGTGGCTAAGAAGATATGAACGGAGCGATGTTAAACTGATGTGTAAATCAACAACAGAATTCTATCTGAATGATGTCTCATTGCCTATCTCTCATATATATATTATACTGGCCGAGCCTCTCCTCTCTTTGCGAGAGGGGCTGTTTCTCTCCGCTAGAGTGGATGAGTGGTGTGGGTTCACTACCCCTACATCATGAGGACATGTTGGTTGTTGATGATGAGTGATGGGGCTTCACTACCCCTACATTCTTTTTTCCAATATTATCCTTCAGAATAGACATCTATTATTGTTGTTGCCAGTCAAAAATAAATCAGGAAAAATACTTTTGCTGATTTGGAGGCGTCCTCTTCTTCTTATCAAAGACTTAAATTAATTAATTTTTAAGTATAATTTCTACTAAAAACTAAATTGAAGTACTACACAAATAATGCCACCAACATGCGTGGCTTACTAGTTTTTGGGAAATAATCCGGGACAAATTACGACCTTCTTTTAAAAACGTTCTGAAATTACCGTCTTATATGACACTAGCTAGAGATTTACCAACTGAAATGTCCGAAATGTTGCGACATTTACATTGGCCAGACCGATAGAAAAATCAGGAAACAGTTTTTGGAACATATCCGATCTTCCAAATATCATAAAACCGGTTCCAAATACACTTAAACGTTTACAAACACAAATCCAATGATATCTTAACGACATTAACATTGATACATTCAGACACATAAGGACGACTACTGGACATACTTGAACAACTCGCTTTATACAAACATAAGACAGAATTTAAAACTAACAAACAAGATTCGCTAATTTACCACTATCAACACCATCTTTCCACAGTCCATGATAACCAAAAACGCAATAACGCATAAAAGGCAGTTAAATTAAACAGCTTAAAAGAAAAAATGTATAAATAGTGTAATTATTCGGGCACGATCACAACTTCCTCTTATGGTAGTAAAGTGAAAGTAAAAATTGATAAGTACGTTTTTAAGTACTAGGGCAAAGCAAAATGTTCTCGGCCTAGCCCATAGAAGGCACTGCTACAAATAAAATTATTGTTATGTTATGTTGGCACACTTGTTGCAAAAGTAAATACCAAAAATTGTTTGTTATATATGGCTGCTTAAAGTAAGCGTGTTGTGTGTTTCTGACAAATTGAATAAAACAGAAAACCGTTCCTTCATAAAATTCTTCGTTTTGAATGGTTTATCGCCAACAGAAATTCATCTAAAATTGGTGAAAGTGTTGGTGAAGTGAACCTTCTGTATCAACAGTAAAAAAATAGACAGCTGGTTTTAAACGTGGCCGTATATCGATTAAACGTGATCCACATGAAGGACGGCCAAAAACTGGAACTACCGAAGAAAATATCGAGAAGATACACAATATGGTTCTAAATAGTCGACGATTAAAGGTGCATGAGATAGCTAAGGCTGTAGAAATCTGAGAATAAAAGGGTACGGTAAATTTTACACGAAGACCTCAGTATGAGAAAGCTTTGTGCAATTGTATGGGTGCCGCATTAGTTAAATGCTGATCACAAAAAAAATGAGGAATCGTGTTTTCCAGGAATGTTTGTACCGTTTTCAGAAGAATCCAACCGATTTTCTCGGCCGATTTGTTACGATGGATGAAACGTGGGTTTACCACTTTACACTTGAGTGAAAACTACAGTCGTGGGTAGAAACCGGTGGCTCTGCACTAAAGTATGTAAAGACAATGGGCGAATATGGTTGTGTGGATATGTGAATTTCAGATAGCATGGTTCTGAATGTCGGAGAGCTTATCTGCGATGTATCAGATAGCTTGCATGATTATATAACTTAATTGTTTTGCAATATATTTATTTATACAAACATACATTCATTCACTAAATTTTTATTATTAATTTATTCCGTGGTAGTCAACAAGTGATGCAAGTAATCGCTTGCAATTAAATATTGGTTCCACAATTAAAGTATAACAATTATGAACAAGAAGTACAAATAATTATATAGTAATGTTAATTTACCACAAAACCAAATTTAAGTTGCTTATCTCCACTTATTGATGTTTCCATCTTTAATGGAACCAGCCATAAACACAATGAATTTTAAGAATGGAAATAACATGTGACCTTAATCATGGAAAATACTGCTTTGTTGCTATTCAGATCAGCGGACCCAACCACAATTGAGTAATGCTCAATAGTGAGTATCTAATTCGTAGTATAATTTATTGGAAAATTTTTTAAATCAAAAATCTTCCTAACATTTTTATTTTACAATTTTAAAATTGGAATTTTTACTAGTGTAGTTTCAATTATTTGAATCTCACTAACCTCATGGCCTCATGACTTTCTCCCATCTTCAAATATAATTATAATTGATTGAGTATCTAGAAAACCCTTTATTCAAAAAGTTAAGGCTTCGCTTATAAATATAGAGTATGTTAAATTATAAATATACATTACATTAGTTATAAATATATTTGGTGGTGATATATTTGTTGGTTTTTAGGGATAAGATTACTTGAATTCTATCAATATTTTATGACAGCGCCCTATATATCAATCAGCTCCCAAGCAAAACTTGTGACCCAAGCTTTAGACAATATCGTTGAAGCAATTTTTTAAAAAAATAGAAAAAAAATTCAATAAAGTCAACGTTACGGAACGAAATGCGATAATCGCCGTACGATTGACTGAACTTTCGAGTCGAATGCCATGCTTGGCATTGGTATGCATATGAAATATCAAAGCTTTCATTTTCATTCAAAAACACACACCACCAGGACTTATATATAAACACCATTCGCTCTATTTTTGCTTTTTCAATTCACAGATCCGTAATTATTTATTTCCAAATCAAATTAATTTTAGAAAATCTGTCATATAAGCGAACATCGTTTTGAAGTAGTAAAGAAAAATTGAAAATTATTGATTAAAGTGTTTTAGTAGGTCCTGAACAAAAATTTATGATCAAATTTTAAAGTTCTCCATAGAATTGCCAAACAAATAAGTTAACTATATTATTTTCGTTTGTTCAGTTCTGATTCAGTGATTAATGTATAATTCACTTGAATCATTCTATTGAGGATTTGTGATAGTAAAATTTCTCAATTGTTTGATATCGTTTCATTTTCTTCTCGTTATATCCTTTAGCTATATAACAAAGGATATACTACACAAAATGGCGTACGAAACTTACCACAAACACTTATGCTACAATAAACTAGTAATATAAAAGCAGGATTCGAGACTGTTTTTTTTTTGAGCGATGAACCTTGCAGTTATTATGCTCTGGGGTTGCATAATTTGTTCACACCTTATTTTTTATAATAAAACATGATTCCCGAATTTACATTAATCGTTTCAATATTTCATTGTTCATCCTTTATAGCTGTTATTAGCGCTGGCATTCACTTACATTCATACCTACAAGTTCTCCAATAAATACTTTCATCCTAATAAATACATTCACACCACAGAACAAACATGCGTGACTATTTGGAATCGGAATAGAGTACTCAACATTCCTGTACCCCTAAATTTGAGACTGTTTATGACCTCGTTATGTGGGACGTTCTCTAGACAAAAATAAAATTTATTGTTTTACTATCATCAGTCCTCAATAGAATGATTCTACTGAATATTTAACTGTTTAGTTTAGGTGATGAGAAAGATTTAGGTTAGACAAGGCGACCTGAATAGTTTATATTAAGTGTATTATTTTTAATATATTTGGCACTAATTTTATATTAGCTCGTAATTTTTTTTTTTATTTACTTCTGGTGCGGTGTTTTCTTCATGGTGTGGTGTTTATTTTTATAATTAGCTCCATATTGATGGAGTATTTTAATTATATAAATATTTTAAATATTTAAGGTAGTATTTATTATATTATTTTAAGATAAATATTGTAGAATGTTCTCTAATGAAATTATTAATTAAGTATAATGGATATTGGAAAAATTGTTTTCAGATGTTGTGCGCTGATTTTGAAAATCATATTATATACAAGTATAAGAAGTTTGTTATATAATAAGTGCCAAATTCTAAGCCTATATCCATAAAAACGTTTGGATTTACATGATGCCTAATTTCCACAACCACAACCAAATTGCTCATGCCCACGAGTGACTACAAATTCAGGAGTATATTATCATTTTATTTATAATGTTTCAAGTGACATACACGTAATTATTTTTACTAAAATACTTTAAACGCACATAAATATACAAACATATATATATATATATATATATATGTGTGTGTGTGTGAATTTAATTTCTTATAGGTTCGGATGCGATACAATTTTTGGCAGACTGACTTTATTCAACTTTTCGTTATGCACGAAAAATTGAAGTTTTTTATTTTTAGGTTAGCAAAATTATGTGGTACTTTATCCGACGTAGCATGCATATTCATTTGGTTCCTAACCCGTTTCGGATTTTCATCCATCGGCAGAGCAAATTTACCAAGTTCGTGTAGAGTGTTCACTTTGAATGTAATTTTTCTGTTACACTCACACTTGTTGGTTGTATAGCTGTGGGGAGGTTATAAGGTTATATTACTATGTGTGTGTGTGTTTAATGACAAAATGAAACTATTATAAATTATGATTACACATTAGAAAATAGTGCATAATAAATATCATGTTTTGAAGGATACTTAATAACTAAATTTTAATCTTGGTGTTTAGTATGCTGTCTTTTATCAAGTCATTTTTATTAGGATGGGGGATAAGAAATTTCAGGAGTATACTATACTAATAAGAATAGATAAAGTTTGAAGAAACGTAACGCAAAGTTTAAGGATAGTCTAAAGCTTGTACAAGTAGTAAATGAATATGAAATATATGCAGGGTTGATACAGAACAACGTAAGTAAATTGATATATAAGTAGCTTGGCAGCAAACTGTAAATTGGAGATGATATTAAAATAAATACTAGAGGAAATAGAATGTATTCTTTTTTATTTTAACTGAATAGTATGTTTTAACGCAGGATCCGTTAAACGCCTTTTGCCCAACCCAGAAGTGGAGCGCTGGAAAACTTTGATTTTAGTATACGAGTATCTATCTTCCTGCAAATTGGCCCTATCATTCATTACCTATGAAGGTCATCCAACACCATCCACACTATGGATTTTTACTGCCAACGTGTATCATTCTTGGCAGAACAGGTCTATTATAACCGACAGGCTTCATTTATTTATATTAATAACATTGTTGTTAATTAATATGCTTGGAAATTTTTGGTAGGAATAGTTTAATATATAATAAAAAGTACATTAAACTGTCATATTTGCAGCCCACTTGTATAACCACTTCCAAATAAAGGTTCTTCATTTAGTTATTAAAATTTAATGTTAATAAAATGTGGTCTTTTAAGCGGTGGTTATTAGATATTAAATTATCTCTACATCTTTTACTCAAGTCCCCAATCTTTCATCTTCCTACTTGATAGTGTCTTTCTAGAATTCCGTATGGGATTCAGGAATCTAGGAAGAATCAGCTTCATACATATTGATGGCCTTTTGGGTGGGGGGTGGGGGGTAGAATGGCAAAATAATATTATTTGGGCAAAACGCAGGATCTTAACCTCATTAAAGAATTCTTCAGATATAACTATTAGTGGCTTATCGGCCAGGAGGTATCCAAGAAATCACCAAATAATTTTTAAGTGTTTTTTTATTGGAAACCTGACGTTTCGGCAAACATTGTTTACCTTCTTCAGGGGCTATCTATAAAGAAAACAATCTACAAATAAGAATATAGCTATCAAATCAAAACAATAAACAGAACAACAGATATAAAACAATAGAACAATAAAAATAAAAAGTAGTAATAGTAAGGTAACTCAACAAAAAAACAAGGTAATTACATAGATAATTTCACAGATATTCTCTAAATTATAGACTTGGTTAAGATACCACTTACTTAACTAAAAAGAAATTTCCAAGAAACAAAATTTTGGTCTTTAAGAATAACTTGTTCTCGATTGTTGGATCTGAGAATGTTACCTTATATACAACGAGATTACGTCAGTAATCTCGAATACAGTACATCAGTATTAGACGAAATCTTTTCCCATTAAGTAATGCATTCAATGCTGATGAATATTTCGAAAATTATATATTTTTTTTAGACAACCTATTATCTTATTCATTCCCAACTGAATCGGCGTGAGCCACAACAAAAACAATCTAGTAGACTAAACCACAATTTAATAAATGTCGTCCATGGTGTTTGAGGAAAATTTAGATAACACCAAAATTTGTTAGTTTCTGAACTTTGATTTCATATTTAGAATTAGTTAAATTATAATTTTATTCAATAATGATTATAAAGGAAACATTATTAAATAAAAATGAAAAATTCATACATTTTGAACTGTCTATTTTAATGTATTCTTGAATTTCTCTCCATATTCTGACATTAACTTCATAAACTTTTACTTCTAACACACATTACCCTATATTGTAACGGGGTTTGCAAAATAATTAAATAATAATAATCATTTCTCATGCTCCTCAATAGTGTAGCAGTCGAATGCGAAACCCGGTTGGTGAGAAGATAGGCGTAAATTTAATTTTTTATTTGTCGTTGAGCTTGTGAGCGGGGACTAGGATCGATTTTTCGATGATTCTTTCAACTTTAAAATATGTTCTTATGATGTTTTACAAAGATTTAATTTAATCTCGCATTTAACCCACTGGATTAATGAACATTTTTTGAGATGTGTAAAGGAATCAAACACTCCGTAGAGATATTTCGCCACACAATCGCTGGACTTTACATTGTCAATGTCGCTGTAGCATGCACTAGGTTGCGACCCATTAGGCACAATTCAATCCTGGCACTACCGTTGCTTATCACGCGTACTGCACAGTATGGAACAATAGGCTACAAACATTGACGGCTAAAGTTCCTTTTCTCTAGCACTCACCACGAGGTATAGGAAATCGGAATAAGCACGGAGATCGCTTTATAGCACGTCGCAAGAGTATCCTTAATGTTTAATATTTGAAGAATAACTAACTAAACAAACGACTAAGAACTAACTATCGCCATTTAGAATAGGCAGAATTCTATCTAACTAGCCATATCACAATTGGTGAGTTTATGTGTCTAATCATCATTTCACCAAACATCGATTCAATTGTAGCTGTTCCGGCAAGATTCATACTCTTTATTGTTGATCACACGTATCATTCTGAGTACAATTAGGCAGTATTGAATTTAGACCAGGGACTGTAGACACGGATTATAGGAAAAACCTCTAGACTACCAGAGCACTGCCAGTGACATGGATTCTAGGAGTAGTGGTGATAGGTTGCGAATCCTTCCAGTATACAACCAAAGATCGTCGGCTGTTAGGGTTATTGAGTTCGAAGTTCAATTTGCTCAGCAATGTATTAAATTTAATGTTTGATATTTTCAGACTTCCGCTTGATAATTTTTTTTTATAATTTTAATTTAGATTTGGTAACTTTGCATGTGTAAAATTTTATATTATATTATTTTATCATTCATTTCATATCATTTTACTATATTCTTATTGTAATTGAATTTCGTTTTGTAATTTATACTGTTAGTTAAATGGAATGTAATGTAATATCGGTTGGTCAGCACTTTTAGGCAATACAAATACCAGTAAAGCTTTTCTCTATTTCTCTCCGAGCTTTGCTAGGGACAATAGCAAGTCTACTACTTTTAGTGTGTTAGTCTTAGAACTATCCAATGGCTTAACAGCCACTACTACCTTTCCTCCTTTTAGCTTGGTGCTTCGAACTTCGCTTAATTTCCTCGTAAAATGTTCGTTTAAACCATTATATGTATATGTATATATATGAAAGCAAGCGATACAATTATCAAAGCTCTATACTCTCTAATTCTATTTTATAAGCAAATCATATTAACTTATTACTTTTATTATTGAATTCATTCCATGATATTGCATTTATAAAGGAATTTCATTCAATAAGTAAAGCTTGTTTCTACAGATGATACGAGTTGAATATTCTAATAATTTTTACTTTCTTTTTCTTTTAGTAGGAAAACCATCTTATTGCTTCGTATAAATTATTCTAAATTGAATTTTCATTGGTAATACATCTATTGATATATATTGTGTCTGAAAATAAATTCGTAATCGTTTTCCTAGTAAATGATGTGTGGTGGGAGTGAATATGTTCTGCTGAATATAAATGCTTGAACATTCATGGAATAAGTCTCGCAGAATTTTAAATTATAAATATTGCTTTCTAAGTCGCGTAGAGAAATCCTGCACGAAGTTAAAATCTGACCCGATATTCTACTGTTTTTCTGAATTTTCTTTGATTTCCTTTAATATGGATATTAGTTTATCATTCTCATGAATATGTACTTTGCATTAGTTATGAGTAAATAAAATTTACAGATAACGCCAAATATTATATTGTCTTTGACAAAAAAAGTAATAGGATAAAGTCAATTCATTCTATACTTGTGTTTCTGCCCAGTCCTTTTTTTTTCTTCTACAATAATCATCTCCCCGTAACAGTTTTAATGATTAACTTTGGGTTATTCCCTGTCAAATAATTAACCTGGAATACTTATGATGACTTTTAAAAGAAGACGTATCAAACCTTTTTTACAAAATTTTTCATGATCTATCGTTTCTGATCTATCGATCTTCTGGAGTTTAAACAAAATAAAAAAATCCTCAATTTAAAGGATATTCTAGGATATTAAGGAACTATGGAGGTTACAGATTATAATTGCTTATTGTCTAATATATTCCTACAGTTACTTGATACTTTACTAAATTAAGCTCTTGGAGCTCACTGAAAAGGTTCCGTACGCCAATGACCATAGATATTGAAGTGCCTATAACAATATTAACAATAATAATTATTATTTTATACCTTGAAGAAGTAATTATTTGAAGTAGGGCGCCTCATGCGTAACTGAAAAAAAAAAAAACTGCAACTCTGAGACATCATCTCATTGCGTTTTCTATCTTTCAATTGGCTAATATTCAATACAAAATATTTTCCATAACCGGACAGTTAACGTTGAAATTTTGTCAGAAATCTTATTCAGAGACCCTGCTGGCCACCAAGAGGAATATTAGTTGAACTAAGAGATTTGTAATTTGGTTTAGCCGTCCTGTACGTGAATGGTGTCTCTCTCTCTCCCGCTCTAATACACACAAAACCACACATATTTATATCGGTTTAGGCAAATAACATATCGATTCGTTCTACTATTTATACATTTATTTAATTTTTAAAACGAAGAAACTGATAAAATACAAATTTTATGATCCGTAAAATGAGAATTATTACGTACTGCAAAATTATTAATAAACGGAATCCGGGACACATTTGTTTAAATTATGTCGACAACACTGCAGCCGTTTGAGCTAATGTAAGAAAATTCGGTGGCATAATCTCCATAAGATCTACCATTATTAACAAAGAAACCATATTTCTCCATTAACTCCACCAAAAGTAATCCTCTGTTATTGATTGTACAATCCCTAGAATTTCTAGTTCCTTTTAAACAAATATTTCATCTCCCAATTCATTAAAAAAGTCCTATCCGAGAGTTAAAATCGCCCCTATAATAAAATGTGATTCAGGATAATTTGAAGTTAGGTAATAAAGATCCTCTGAAAAAGAATTTATAATATCTTTATCAATAAAACTTGGTTTCCAATAAACTAACCTTATGACAAAGTTAATATTTTTTCCCTCAAAATGTAAATATAAAAAATAATCTTTAAGTAGTACAATAGTAACATTTTGAAAATAGTTTTCCTTATAAAAGATTATAAGCCAACCTGAGGCTCTCCCTTTTACTTGAAATTTTTGAGCATTAAAATAAGAATAATCGTAATCTTACAAAAATACAGGAACGTCAAAATCATCGCGAAAAAGCCAACTTTCACATAAACATATTATGTTGAGATTCAACAAAATTTCTATTTCCTTACTTGATAAATTAAATAAACAATTAAAAACCCCTTAAATTCCAAAAACCAAAATTTAAATTATTACATACCTCTTGTATATTGTTGACAGAAACTGATTTAGATAAAAAAAATCATTATGAATATTTATTTCAGATTCTTGATTAAAAAATCCGTTGATGTTTCTAGATGGGGTGAGGTTTTTTCTCTCTCTTTTCTCTTTCTTTTAATTCTTGATGATATATTTGAAGTATCAGAGCCATACAGATCATGATCTTCATCATTCGTAGTACCACCAAAAGGCTTCGGTAAGTTCTCTTTACTCCTTATAATCCTAGGTTTATCGTTACCATTAGCCTTAACCCTAGAACACCCCACTTCTTGCTTTGTACTTAATCTGACCTACTGGGTTGTCACATACCCCAATTTAAATAATATATTATCAAACTGTTATTAAAGACTATTGAAACTCTACTACAGTGATTTGCTAGGTCAGTTAGGATATAAATAAAGTAAAACATTTTAAATAATATTAATGTACTTTATTGTAAAGAAATAAAATAAAGTAAATTTTTATTCTAACTTCATCAGTAGATTTTTAACTTAACTACTAATTTATATTTTCAAAAATTGATAACTATTTTATTAATACAATTTCTTATAATGAAACTAGAATATATAAATGTGTATTTACAAACAAAAAATGAATGTATAAAATGAACACAAGTACGATTTTTCTTTTGTTGATTTATGAGCTACATTCATAACACACCGCAGCTCTATGTTCATTACAAATTTGCCTTTTACACTGTGAACACCTCATTTTGGTTTTTCTGTCTTTACCTCTTTGACAGAAAACTCACCTAACTTGTTTTTCTAAATATTCAATTTTTCTGGGGGTCACTTCCCCTAGTATATCCTCTATGGCAATACGAAGAGGCCGCCGAAGTGTTTCTGCTTGCAATCTGCCTCTAAGGTGAGGTTCGATTAGGCTGTAACCCAAATCAAGCAAAAATGTACGGCGCTTTTTTTTTTTGGTTGCATTTGGGCGAGAGTATATAGCACCATAGCATTGACACCACTTTGGTCTAGCATGCCGCAGAAGAATTGAAGAGGCCACCGTCTTGTTTTCCGTGCTGTAGTGTAGATATGACATATTTGATCAAATGTGTCAGTTCCTCCCTTGTGCGAATTGTAATCCATAATAATTTGAGGTTTTCCGGTAATGGCGCTAATTGAATCGTCATAATGAAGAGTAGAAAGGAGAAGTACTATTTTATTTGGTTTTGGAGAATATGAAACCAATGTTTTATTTGAGTCGAAAGCGAATAAGGACGTCCCAGATTGTTTGGGCACCCTGAAAAATTGAGGGGGGATTTCAGCTTTATTCTTACGTAATGTTCCAACCATGGTAAGTTTATACTGTGTCAACATCTGTTCGAATAATTGTACGGACGAGAACCAATTGTCTGTAGTCACATTTCTGTTTGTACCATGGATGATTTTCGTCAATTCTTTGACATAATGGGATGGCACAGGTTCACCTTTCGGGCAGTTCACCTTCCCGACATATGGCATTGCATTTACCATGTAAAAAGTACGGGAGTCGTTCATCATAACAATTTTGATTCCGTATTTATCTGGTTTCGAAGCCAAGTATACCCGAAATGGGCATCGTCCTCTATACCCCAACAATTGCTCATCAATTGTCACGTGCTCAAAAGGGGTGTACAGTTCTTGGCAATTTTTTATGAAAATATCCCATGTTTCCCTTATAGGTGCCAGCTTATCTAAAACTTTCCTTTCCAATCTA
The DNA here is from genome assembly GCA_011037195.1 of Triatoma infestans. NCBI lineage: Eukaryota > Metazoa > Arthropoda > Insecta > Hemiptera > Reduviidae > Triatoma > Triatoma infestans. Next base: position 105,276 of record JAAEAF010014329.1, read on the forward strand.
GTTGTTTTATCATCAAATCTCAAGCAGTAGGATAAAAAATAAAATCGATTCATCGACATTGTAATTCTAATCAAAGGATGACCATTATATTGGGACCAAAGCTCTTCGATATTCAGCTTTGAAGATTCATTATCACCAGCAAGCCAATAAAAGCACGAATTTCTATTTCGTTTGTTTTTTTATGGTAAGACTGACATCTGGAAATTGATGTCAATCTCCTCCTAATTTCTTGGTTTGTTTTTTGCACAATTGCAGAAATAATGTCATTACTTATTAGTAAATTCCAAGATTCTAGGGGCGTGGAAATATTTTTTGCAGCACCTTTCGCACCTGGGGTTTGGGAAACTATATTTTTTGCCTTAGCTCTGCCTCTCTTTGACGGAACATCAGTACATCATTTGTACTGATTTCTTTCTCGCAATATAGATGACTTACATATTTTTTGCGGAAGCTCTTCTACATCACATTCTTCTTCAGTTTCAGAGACTTCTTGTTCTGTAACACTATCTGATTCTTCGTCAGAATCTTCATCGCCAAAAAAGACATTCCCTTCTTTCTCATCTTCCTCCAATTGTAATAGGACTTTCTGGATTTCATCCGGTGTCCAGTCACAAAGTGGTTTCTTTGAAGTAGAAGCCATACCTTCTTTGCTAAAAACCAGTAAAATAACTGTAATAAATGTCACATTTAATAATAATTAAACGTTTATACTGAGTACTAAAACTTACCTCAACGCAACCTAATCTAACACATTGGGGTGTGGCAAACCCAAAAAACACACTAGGGTGAAAAAGCACCCCAAAATTACTTTACTTGTACACTACAGAAATTTCAAAAAAACTTCTAATGCCGAACGAGTTGCGTAACGAATAAGCAGCAAATGAAGTGTATTTACATGGTGGGGAAAACCCTGGGAAACACAGGACAAATTCTGTAAATCACACAGAAAGATATAGTGGGGTGTTGCACACCCCAGTGTGTCGTTCTAGGGTTAATCATAACACACCATTTCTATGCCATACTGAATCCAAGAGGCCCTGCTTCTTTAGATTTCTAACTATTTTAAAGATCCGATAATTAAATGTAGAGAGCAACTCATTTACGTAAATATTTCTATTAAGATCGTTAGTATATAGTATATTCTTATTCTTCTTGCAATTAATAATAAAATTATTTTTTATAGAAGTAAAACAAGACATCTTATACAATGTTCAGAATAGAAAGTTAGAAAAATAGACTAGATTCCCGTATCTCAGAGAAAATTATTATTTTGAAATTTAAACTCTCTCTAAATATCGTTGTTGACTAAATTTTATTATTCGATAGCAAACATAGAACTGAAGTTGGTTATATCCTAGATAGATATTTTGACTTTTCCTAAATAACTACCTATTATAACGTAATTTTAATTATATATAACTTTTAAAGTTAAAGCTATACTTGTACACACAATAAACAAACATCAGACATGCTAAATAGACAAATGAATGAGTGACGTGATGTTCATGAATGGTGATGATCACGTGATGGTCAACATTAGTGAAGCGGGGACTTCTGAATCTGTATTCTATTGGAAGTAAGTGTTGCCAATGGCAATTGTTGGATGATATGGGTGTTTGAGAGTGTTGGTGGAAATTATGTGTTTGTTGGCAAGTGGTGAGTAAATGGAATTTTGAGATCTCTTTTGGGAATATTAAATTATCGATTTAAAAGGAAGTATTTAGGAAATTTCTTAGAAGTTAGTTACCTACTTATATGCAATTGTAATTCTAATAACTTTTTGTAAAACCAACTGTGAGTGAGTACTGGATAACTTTGGAAGTATTTGTCAAAGAGCAAGGCTAAAAACGAAATCTAAAAGCGATCACCGAAGTAATGAAACTTAAAAAAAACAAAAAAATAAATAAATCCACCTATTTGTAATATAAAAAAAAACTATATCTAATAATGGAAATTAAATTTCAAAAATATACGGAAACACAAGTTGTTTGGTGAGGAAGTGCAATGTCGTCCTGTTTTCCTTTCGCACAGAATATATTTTTTTTTTTTTTGCGGATCAACATGGTTAAAAATTTATTACAATAATATATTTCTTATTCCCGATTCCTTTTACAAAAATCTGTTTATATTTTACAAATATTTGAATATGAACGCATTGAACAAAAGGAGTTTTTCCAATAAAGCTTTTTTCCTTTATTTCTATAAATAAAATCTCGTTAAAACATTGTTTTAAAAATTTGGTAATTTATATAATTTTGTCCTCACGCGTTGATCTAGTGGTTAGCGCACTCGCCTATCGTGCGAGGACTCAGGGTTCGACTCCCAAGAGGGCAAAGTCGGTGTTGACCCAGCATCGTGATAACAAGTTGGAAGCTACAGTTAGTAGCGCCCTAGGTAGCGAAGGCCGGAACTAAACGGCGTGAGAACTGCGGCGTGCTTACCTCACACCCCCCTATTCAAATCGCCGTAGGCAAGCCTTGGCCCTTCATGGGCTGTGGCGCCATATAGTTTTTTTTTTTAATATATAATTTTGAAATATCCAGATATGATTAGTTTTTTTTTTAAATTGATTCAATAAATTTGTTAAACTCTTTTAGTGTATGTCAAGAATTCCTTTTTATTAATATTTTATTTTACCTTTAAAAGCTTAAAAGCATCATGTTGCTTGTGAGTATTATAGTATTATATAAGATTCAGATAATTTTGGAATTATTTTATTGCAAATTCAAATTTCTTTAAAGCTACATTTTGCATTTCAACGGACAAATTATTTTTAACAAAAAAATTGCCCTTTTACTTTAAAGATAACTTTATTATCCCACTAAAATCAATGGCTAACGCTGGCATTAGTCTCTAGAGATGAAATTTGTTTTATTTTAGTTTGGATAGATAAAACCTTGAAATAGTCTTTGTAGACCTTGAGAAAGCTTATGACAGCATTCCATGGAAAATGTTATGGGAAGTTTTGAAGATCTGAGGTATCACTGATCCTGCCTTAAAGGTGGTAAAAGAAATATATGCTAATTTCAGGTACGAGTCAAGATTGCCTCAACGCCCTCCCAGCCATTCACAATATCTAAAGAACTAATCCGGAAATGATGTATGTCGCCAACCCTTTTTAAAATATGTCTCGAAATTGCCTCAGAGGATGGAATGAGAAGTGTAGGAGAATGGGAATAAAGATGACAGATAATCTGCACATTTCTAACCTTTTGTTCGCAGACGACCAGGTTATTATTGCAGAAGATGAAGGTGATGCTAACTATATGCTGAGGAAGTTGATGGAATGTTATGCTGAATGGGAGGGAATTAATTTGATATACGGAGCACTGGTCGACGTCGAATGCAAGTAGAAATAGAAGGTAGACGCATTAAAAGAGTGGATCATTTTAAATACTTCAGTCAGTAGTAGAAAAGGATGGCTACTCCAAGCGGAAATTGGTGATCTGGAACCAAGAGGCTGATCTTCAAATTGATCCCTCAAGGTATCTTACTGTACGGCGTAGAAACTGCGTATTGAACGAAGGCAGTGCGAGAGACTCCTGGCAGTGGAGATGGATTTTTGGAGAAGAAGTGCAGGATGTACAGGAGGGACAAAGTTAGAAATGACGACATTAGGAAGAGGATGGGTGTGGAGAGGAACATCTTGGAAATCACTGAGACTAAGGCATCACATGGGTATGGGCATGTGAGGAGGTTGAGACCAGGAAGTTTGCCATAGATGGACAGCGAGGTGTATGGCCGAAGGAGGAATGGTAGACCCAGAGGTAAATAGAGGGACCGGGTGGAGAAGATGATGGCTGGTTATGACCTGACGAAGAGCAGGCAGAGGATCGTGTTCTTTGGAAGTGGGCAATTGCGCTCGATAACTGAAGGAAACCACGATTTGTGGAAAACTCTGGAGGAAATAGATAAAAAACTTTTAGGTTTCCACTTTTTTTGGTTTAAATTGATTTTAAAGTTTGGAAGAAATCATATTAAAAGGAAAGTAGTGGTTTTTAAAATAAAAATTAATTTTTGAAATTTTAAAATCAATTTATCGACTATTTTGGAATCGGCGCTCAATAATCAGCAGCAAAACTCATACAATGCACTATGATATTGAATTGACTTACATACTTTATGGATTCAAGGCTAAGCATTCTAAAATCTACCATCTCCAGTCCTTATAGTCCAAAATTCTTCGCTTCATACTGGGCCTCCAACAGAAAGATTCATAACCATCTTTCCATGCCATGCCATCCATCAAAGTCTTAACAAATCTCGCCAAAAAGTTTCACTCTCTCCTCTATGTTCATCACACTTTGTTAGTTCATAAGCTCTTGTCATTGGCATTTCCTGATAATCCCACTCGTCGTCTAAAACGGCACTGATCGCAGCATGTTCTCTCGGCCATAGATAATTTTTGGGAGAGACATCAGTGGGAGTGATAATTTCACACACTTCTATTTAATAGTCGGCTCTTGACCTGAAGTAATTAATATATTATATATATCTATATATATAAATCAATTTAACTAAAATTAAATATCAGAAATATAATATTTTTTGGGGAAGTTTAGGTGGCCATAGACAGTATTAACCAAAGACTCGGCAAGATTGTTGGAAAACAATCTAGCCCCGCAAATTAGCAAGCTAAACTGATTTGACTTTGAAAGTTTCCAGATGTTCCGTAGTTTTAGAGGGATCACTCGCCTATGAAAATTAAGCCAATATGTACCTTGGGAGCGGGGGACCCATTAACTTGCTTTGTGATTCAACTTAGCTATAGAAAAATTACTGCGAGGCAGGAATATTTAAAGATGGAACATAGTTTGCCATAAATAAATGCAGATCTTGGTTAACACAGACAACATCTATATCGTACTTAGAACACAACATTTTGTTGAACTTTATCCTTAGTATCCAAATAAATTACATTTTATTATTTTTATACAACCACAGCGCCACTTTTGTAAATAACTACAACTTTACTCTCCAAATTCTTACTATCCTTATAAATTGTATTTGAACATTTTCATACAACTCGTTAAACAGCGCCACTTTTTGTAAAGAACATTCTTATTCTCTAAAACAGCACAGTAATTATAATTCAGATATATAATTTTTTTTAATTTATTTATTTACTGCATTCACAAAATACTCGGAGTGGAGAAGTTACCCAGTGGTAAACACTACAACAACACTACACTTAGAAAGGAGATCGCGAGGTCACTGTCTTTTTAAGACGTCTAGGAAGGTTGTCGGGAATTGTTTTTGGAAGATACCAAAAGAATTGGGATAGATTGAGATAGGATTTTCTATTTGAGCAACTTGGGAGACGAAAGTAATATTAAGACCTATATTGAAGACAAAGAAGGCGGTAGCGTTAAACTATGGAGCGGAGAATTTTGGATTGCAATGCTTAGATTCTTTGGAGATTTGAGAGTTTGGTTGAACCCCATAGTTCAATGCCGTGCGGACCTTCCCCCCCATACTTTTTGGTATCGTAATGTAACTGAGACTTTTGCTTTCCAAGGGAGAGTTTAGATATGTTGTATAGACGTCTTTTAAATACACGGAAACGTCTGTTGATTTCACTCCTTTTAAGTCGTATATGAGATTTCAGGTGAGTCTTTTGTTCATGTAAAGCCCAATATAGCGGACTATGTTGACACAATAGATTTACTAATATAGAGGTATTAGGTTATTTATTATTAGGAGCGGATATGACGAAGAGTATGTTACTAAGAAATATATGATTAATTGTGAAAAATAAATTTTTCGAAGATTTTATAGAACTGTAAAATTGTGATAAACAAACAAAAAACAGAATATAAGCATACTTAGAACTTGGCTGAAAACTAGGATACTTGCTGGATAGTTAAATATAATTTTGAAAGACTGGACACGTTTACTTATTTAGTATTCCTTATCTGCGGAGGTATAGAAGGAAATTTAGGGATTTAGAGGAGAGCAATAGTGGAGAGCTATTAACGGCTTATTCGACAGAGATACATATCAACTTATTAGCAAGGAGCAAAAATCCTTCTTCATCCAGTTTCAAAGAGGAGCCTTAAGTGAATTTACGGGCCCAAGACATGGTCTCTTTAATTCTGACAAAAACCATTTCTAGCCTTCGAATCCAAAAATTTTTTATAGGATTTTGGTACAAACTAAGTGAGGCTTAACCTGGAAATTGTGGGGACAATGTAGAAAGTGTCAGAATTGTAGCTGTTTTTTAATCAGCGCAGTTGTAAGATGGGACAGGGCGTGTGATTAGAGATGACTACTAAGAAAGACAGAATAAGTCCGCAGAGTGGGTTGCCCAAGGTTGAAATGCTGGGTAATGGCATAAGGGTGGATAGGATTGAAAAGCCGTTCTTCGCATTAGAATTAGGAAGGCTGGCGCCTTTGAATAATGATGACTAGCTGAAAAGTATCAAGGAGCCAAGGCCCCCACTGTTCTGGCTCCAATAAATAATTAAAATTTATTAGAAAATTTGGTTAAAAAAATTATTAACTAGAATTTTTAATACGCATTAATAATTTACAAATTTACAGTATCGGTAACTTGGATCATTTGGAATAATGTTTCTTAAATGAAACAAAATAAGAGTCACTTGATTGAATGAATGTAATATTCTGAATGAATATATTAATGGTTGGGGGGCGGCGGTAATCGCTGAATTCTGGAATTCAGTAAGGTGTCCTCAGTTTAGGCTAATTAACGTAGTCAGTCTGGACTAGATTGAAAACAGAATTTAATTTTAAAGTTCACATTTAATATTGCTTTTTTTTTCAGTATACATTTATTTATTAATGAATAAAATTATAATTCAATTAGATAAATACGAGAGTATTTATTGTTAAGATGTGTCAATACACTTGCAATCAAGTGGCAAACTGAATATCTCATGTAAATATTAGAAATCCGTGTGCATAAAAGAACGTTATAATGAAGAAAAATAGTAATATGTGTTTATAGAAATAAATATATTACTCTCATTAATGAATATCAACTACCAACTTCCTTTTTATTTTTAATTAAAAAAAAATTGAAATAACGGTCAAGTAACTTAAGAATTTTCGGTTGACAGCTTTTAATCGGCACATTTTCTCTCGCTTCTCCTTATCATACCAAAACGGAAATTACAATGTAAACTTCCTGTGATTTTCCTTTACTGAACTTGGTTTGGTATGGATAGGTTTTTCAGCACACACATTGCAATGATCATATGAATCTTTAACTCATTCTTGGCTTACTCTCAATTTCTTGAACAAACCTATATTGTTTACAATATTAATATAATTTATAATATTAATATTATTAATTATTATTTTAAATAATAATCGAAAATTCACAATCCTATGAAACTCTAAATTAGCTATATCTACAATATACTAAATTCATTTAGTGCCTGTAATAATTATTTATTATCCGATTTGGATGCATGTGAAAATTTTTTTCGTTATGAACTCAGTGTAGAAAAGCTGATGTATTGGCAATATTTCCTGTTATATTATTTATTAAATAATAATTATGAATGGGATTAGCTCAGTGGTAGCGTTCTGGACTCCCACGTGGAGGACGTTTCGGGTTCGAGTCCAGCCGTGCTGCCCTTATTTTTTCTCTTCCTAGCAGCCTCTACAGCTAACTGTCCGGTAATGAACAGTGTAGTTCGTAACCAGAGAATACTGAACGGAGGCCGACAGGCCGCACCTTGAATTAAAAAAAAAAAAATAATAATTTTTCTATAGTACCTGATGAAGTTCCTGATATTCTCACAAAAATAATGTATTTGACTATCAACTATAGGGAATGAAGAGTGATAGTTAGCTATAGGATTAAAGAGTTATACTTGTTTACATGAATGTAGCTTGTACGATAGCGCACTCAGTCTAATCACCTTATCAGTTTAAATATCATCTCCTTCTTGTTGTGGTGGTTGGTTCCGCAGAGCTGGAAAGCATCAGAGACATTTTCCGTGGAAGCCTGTTTCATTTCGTGGTCATCGACCGGTTTCGGGCGTTCGCCCATCTTCAGGATGCGCTTTTCAAAGTGCGTATTTGGATGATGTATGTGAGTGATGATGTGACATGGTTTGTGGGATGCATAATAAAAAACTAAATTATATAAGAAAACATAATTAGGTATACATGCTTGCGAGCATGTGAGGGTTGCGTGAAAAAGAAAAAGAATGACTGGAATTTCATAATTCTTTGGAACTGGAAAACTTAACTTAATTATATAAAAAATCGTTCAGTTTTAAACGAATGAATGAATTTTAAAATGTTAGTTTAATCGTTGTAATTTTATTTAGATTTATTTTGTGTATCTTATTTTTTATTTTTGTATATTCTTAATATTTTGGTTAGTTAATTGTAAAGAAAGTCTCCCTCCAACAACAGAGTTTAAACATTAGACCCCCGCGTCCACTGTAAGAAAAGAATTTGCCCTTTAACAACCCAAACACGTGTTTTCCCACCCATCTGGCCACATCCCTTTACCTAGTTTAAGAGTTTAGTATTTTAAACATACACCTCAGTTTTGTGTGAAACTAAGTCTCTGTACGAGTCTGTGTTGGCACACTGTCTGAAAAGCGCATCCTGAAGATGGGCGAACGCCCGAAACCGGTCGATGACCACAAAATGAAGCAGGCTTCCACGGAAAATGTCTCTGATGATCATTTCCTTCCTTTGCATTTATTGAATACAAAATCAATTACTTACTTTTACTCCTAGTAAGAGGAAGTATTGTAATCGTGTCAGATTTTCGATATCGAGTTTTCATCGGAAATATCCGTTCTGAGGTCCTCTGAGTCCGAAAAGTAGTTTTTAGCAAATGGTCTGTGTGTATGTGTGTATGCATATTTTATTAAGGAAAATTAGTTAACCGGAAGTGAGCTTTTACTGAACATTTTTTTCAGTTTTCTACGAATTTCATGGAAATTTAGTCCACTAACTATAAAATTTGTCAATTTTATGATTTTGAGGACTGGAGTAAGACAAAGTTGTGTGAATGTTTCACATCAGATTTTTTTCTTCGATTTTGACAATTTTTGATATTTGATGTAGTTTTACATGACTTTTTTTTTTAAAGTTATCAAAAATTAATAACAAATTCTTCTGCTTAAAGTAGTGTCGGCTTATATTTACATTTTACACAATATTAATAAGAGAAGTCAATACATACGATTAATTAAGCTAGACATAAGATAGTCAAGCCGCATAGCGCAACCCTTTAGTTATTTAATATTAAAGTTGCCAATTAACTATGCGTTCTCATTAAGGGGGTCTTTAAGTGTGTCCCGACAGCGGCAATTGGAAGTACTTCCTACCAATCTCAGAAATTTAAACAGTAAGTTCAGAATAAAATTTCTTACAGTCTCTAAAGTAGACTTTAAGAAATGAATAAATGGCCGAAATATTGCTTTGAAATGTTTCGTGCTTGACAAAACATACGGATTTACTTTGTAAATACCCACAAGAGGTATCTGTTGCATGCAGTAACTTTAGGAGTCGGGACAGCTTAATACTCCATGCACTTGGTCAGAACATTACATAATACATTTAAACTATATACACTCTACCCTTTACAGACAAGGACAAACACACCATACAAACTGGGGTCTCCGTCTCTAATTCATTGGCGTAAGCAACCGAGAACGAAGTGATTAGCTCAATGGTAACACGCTGGACTAGTAACGCAGAGGTTCCGGGTCCGAATCCAGGATGCTGACCTTAGATTCTCTCTTCCTAGGAGCCTCTACAACTCACTGAGCGGTGATGGGCACTGTTGTCTATAGCTAGAGAACGCTGCTTGGAGGCCGGCAGTTCACTGAGAAGGCTTCGGGAGGCACAGTAAAACTTTCAGTTCGCGGTGCAATAATCACCTTCAACAGTCGACAATCTACAACTAAACGGCACTTGAAGGAAAGCTTAATAATGTTGCATCTTACTCAGAACCCTTCGAATATCAATCCAAATATCTGGAGTTATTTATTAATATTTGTATATATTTATTTATATTTGTAGTTAATATTCTCAGTTTAAAGAAAATCGTTGGAGCCGTTTTTTTGAGAAAGTTGCTGGAAAAAAAATTCTTTTTGAAACTTTTGGTTTATAAATTTTGTCCGAAACCATTGTGTCAGATATGACTTTGTGAGGTAAATAACGTCAGAAATGGAGTATTCATTGAGCTATTGGCGTTTTTTTGTCTCGCACACACACGCACACAAACCACTGGCTAAAAACAATGTTTTATCCAGAGAGCACAAATCACAGTAATTAATTTTTGACACAATTAATAAATGTCATAAACCACTATCTGAATGCCGTTTAACGGTAAGGTCTCGAAAATGACATTGTTGAAGATTTTTAGAATCTTTTGCATAAATAATTGGTTTCAGATTTAGCGAAAACTCTCATTTAATTAGTTTAGAGTATGGGGAGTTGTCAACGCTATTAGCCTGTTACTATTACGGCGCTGGAAATGGTAATGAAATAGGTAACCTAACACTATATTGGTAGTTGGAAATAAAACGCGCCTGGCAATATAAAAGTGATTCGTTGGAATTTATTTATAAATAATGTTAAAATCCCTTTCCTATCAGATACGCTTAGGTTAGCTGTACGATAGTGTCCCATCTTTAATACAAGTATGAAAAACTTGATATATATATACATTTATGTTTATGATGCTAATATATTTCGCCTTCTACTGTTAGAAGTGGTAGTAAGGTTACACAGACTCCTTCCGGTCAAATATAGACTCGCATACCGTTACGCTTTTCAAACTTTTCCACATCTTTATATATATAAATCCATTCTACAACTTTTATACTTACATTTTACAAACTCTATCTCAACACATATCTTTACCTTGTTTCAATAGATAACTTACTGGGTGGTGTACTCACCTCGTTTTACCTTTTCACAGTTAATATGTCTCACATAAATATACATATATATAAACCATACAATTTTGTAAGAAAATATTAAATTTATTTTCTTTATTGTATGACTAATTATCTATTTGTTTTTTCTTGTTTGTTTGTAAGTGTTAAGTGACTGAATATGTTTTATTTATACATTTACGTACTGTTATTTGAGAAAAAAAATGCGATGACTGGGGGGGGGGGACTAATAATATTGTGGAGGTTTTTCAAAATTTAAAATAAATAATCGTATAAAATACATTCGATAAGATTGTCTTAAGATAAAAGTATTTATGATATTTGATTAAATTTGGTATAAAAATCTTGTAATATGGAAAATTATATTAATATTGAGTATATTGGAATCCGAAGAACCTGATTACTCCCTACCTAGGTCAAACAGAAGGGAGAGAATGCCATATATATAGAAACGAGCTAGTATATACAGGAGAACAGTTTTTTGAACAATTTATTATCGACACCAGACAGTCAACATCATTCTACTTTCTATTCTCACCCAGTCTGTCTCTCTCTTAATTTTTCTCTCGTTATCTTATTCTCAAATATCATTCAACAGTGTAAAGTCCTTGTAGTTATTATATTTCTGTTAATTACAAGAGTGTTCAGTGCATCTACCCGTTTATTTCCTTCACTTTCCTAAATTATCTCTCTAAATCCCTTCTTCTCACATCTACCACATTAAGTTTAAAATTGAGGACCCAAAAATTATAAGTCGTCGCATCTGCTCCCATTGAATAAGTATTTATAATTCTTTATTTATAGGTAATGCATTCAGCTAAATTTCACAAAAGTGTCAAAATATTTTAAATTCTATTACCAAAATTGGCGTTAACGCTTTAAGAAGAACGAAAGATATATTGTATGCCTTGTAGAATGGACTTTTTAGTAGTTCTCAACATATCTACTATTGATATTTGCGTTTTATGTTTGATTAAAAATGCCTAAAACCAAATCTGATTATTTATAGAGAAAATCACTACTTTAATAATTTGCATTGTGCAAATAATTTATAAAACAAGCTTATTTGTTTTGATGACCATGAAAGGGGGAATTTATTTATTATTTAGGCTGGGATATGCTCATCGGGGGTCCGGATCATTAGTGAGACGTTGCTGGACGTTTTTCACGGAGCGCTCTCTGGTTGGATCTCTTACTGGACATTGTGGTTTAAGGAGACATCTCTACATAATAGGGCTCATGCCGGATCCATTTTGTAGAGTCTGTGAGACAGAGGAGGAAACACCCATCCATCTTATGACTGATTGCTTGGGTTGCGAGGAAATTAGGTACGTTCAGGACCTTTGGTCGGAATAGGATGTCTGTGGAAGAGCTTAGACTATTTCCGCTTAAGGTTATTGTCCGATTTATTCGGACTGCGGTGAATCTTAATGGATTAGATCCGGGTCTGGATTTTTGTTCTATACCCGGTTTGTTGTTGTTTTTCTTGGGGTAGCTATACGGGCCCAGTGAGGCTTTGGATAGCGTAGGGTTTCCCTCCCCACCAACAAATAATAATAATAATAATAATAATAGGCTGGGATATTCCGTTTACGTACTATCATTGTATTAGACACGAAGATTTTGAGCATAATCCCGTCAACCGGTACTGCAACTTTAATATATGGTCTTTTCAGTTTTTCAATACTCTCTCGAAAACTATTCCAACGATTAAAAGAGATCAAGAAAATTCCTAGGAAAATTATTTTTTGGGTAGTTTTGGGGGAACAGAAGCGTTAAATATTCCTAAGAAAGAAAATCGATTGTGAAGAAAATCGGAAGTGCGATTTATACATTTTGAATTGTTTGAAATTGTTTCAAAAATGACTATAACAATATTCTATAAACTTCGAATACTAGGTGTTCAGATATAAACCTATCACTTTAAAATAACGACGTTAAATTTCAAATAAGGTAGTTGGATATTATTGGCATTCTCTTCAGGTCTTATGTAATAAATATATTGTTCTGCATGAGTAGGCTTGGATATGGATTTGAGTGTGAGTATAGTAGGGAATTGAAATAACGAGATAACTGGACTTGGCTGTCGCAGAGATCTATCACAATTAATTTGTGCGTATTAGACTTAAAATCGATTAATGTATTAGACAAAAAAATATATATGCAAGAATAATAATAATAATAATAATACATTAGAGGAAAATAAAAATTACTGAATCGAAATATAAAAGAAGTCAGCTGATCAAAACAGAAGATGGTCACCTAAATTATCAGGAGACCATGGATCACCTCTAAAGATGGTGAACCTGTGATGTTGATGGCAAGAAGAAGAAAGAAGATATAATTTTTAAATAAATCTAAAAATTATAACTAGTGGTTGGAAAATGGAAAAGGATCCGGCCAGCCGCTATCAAGAGGTCAAGAACCGCGGCAAAACCCTTTCAAACAGGGGTCAATATACAGTCAAGAGAACCGCCGCAAAACCCTTTTTGTATTTCCTTCATACAAGGGTCAACGTACACTCAAGAGGCCACCTGGCCACCATCTGTTAACAAAGCGTCGCCACCCCGGCCAAAACAGCCTTTGTTAACTACCGACCTCCCCTAGGGTCAATATACTACGAGAGATGTCTTAGTGTGGCACGTACTTACACATCAGCCGATGTGTGAGTGATGCAAATATAAACGTCGCCCCAGTGGAGTTCCAGATCAGTTAAGTGCGAGTCATCAATGAGTTAAGTTCGAGTTATCAATCAGTTAAGTGCCAGTACGAAAGAAGTTCACATCAGAAGCACCATCACACATCGCGAGCGCGTCCCTATTTAAGGTTTTAACACTACTTCTTTAATATTTTATATTCATTTCATAATTCTTATATTCATTTACAATTGTGCATCTTAGTTTTTCTATTTCAAAACACTTTAAATTATTTGTTAAAATATAGTTTATTTTCATAAATCAGTAATTCGTATTTCGAATACCAATTCTCTGATCTCTCTAACTAACAACACTTACTCCTCCCTTCAACTTCCGGTATCCATAAAACGATACCAACACAAACCTTATTAACATGGACCTTTTAGTGTGTTGACTGGAAGTATAATTTGTGTTGTTCGTTGGGAAATTCATAGAAACACCAAAAATAAGTGGCTGGTCCCAAAGCGATAAAGTATGCTTGTAGTACGTGATTGTTACTTTTGTCAAATCTGTGATGCTTCTGAATGGAATTACTCCTACAAATGGTTCTTGCGTTTTATAAGTTTTTCTCCTCGGTTGGCAGTAATTTATTTCTTTTGTATATATTTCTATCAAGAATGCAACAACACATTATTATAAGAATATTCTTGTTGAAGTCATTATATAAAGTGACAGGCAGGAGGGAGGAAGTAAGCAAAAAAGTTGTGAGTAAGTTGAAGATCTGTTGTAGGTTGATGGATGTTCTTTTTCAAATGTCAAAGTTAGAAGGACGAATTGAGTTCATGGTAGAGTGTAGCTTGGGCGAATTGGAATGGGGAAGCGGCGAACAAGTACTAACTGTAGCAGCGGCGGGAGGGGGACTTATAGAAAATTAAGGAGTTGGAGGGGCTGTAGGCTGTGGTGATGTTAGGAGAGAGTTGGACAGAACTCTAGTTTTCCGAGAAGGGTTGGGATGGTTGGTTGGTTAGAAAACGGATTTTCCCGATTTGACCGAGTAAGAGAGAGTATTCGATAAAATTGTTCAGGAGAGGTGGAATGGAAAGGGGGAATTTATACTGCCTCACTCACACAGCACTCTGCCAATGCCCCTCTTCTAACTTGCTCATTGAATGAAGACGCCCGTTGGAGCGCGCTTCTCTCTGAGCAGAGAGTTTGGTATGGTGCACGTAAGCTTGTCACTGCAAAGATTTCCTACAGATTGGAAGTATATATATATATAATAACTCGAATTTAGCGGAACATACCATTTGATGAAATATTTCTCATATCCGCTCTTGTTTGTCTCCATTTTTGGCGGGAGGCGATGAGGGGGTTAGTTCTGTCGTATTTTCTCTGCATGGTTGATTTTTTCTCTCATCATCAAGATATGTGAAAATACTCTTCACTTTTATATAACCAAAACATTAGATGAAATCTTGGTGACAATTTTTTACAAATCTAAAATCTACTAAATATAAAGTATTTTACCAAATTTTATTCATAAATCCTCAACACATTTTACTTAATTTCTCTTATTGTTATTAGCATGAGTATTGCAATATTGTGGAATGGTATTTTGAATTAAATTTTTATTCTGAATTATAGTTTTTTGATTCTCTGTGTACATTCCAAACAAGGTTTTTAACGAATGTTATCTCTCCTTTCTTGCGGTGTATCTGTATATGTTTATGTGCAGGCCACAAAACGAAGCGTGTCGAATTACTGTATAATGTAAAAAAAACAAAAAAAAACATACATATATATATATATATATATATAACAAAAAATATTTATTCACTTTCACTTTACATACGATTTAAAACTTTAAAACTGAATAACAAAAAAAAAAATGGAGCCCCCCATTTAATATATTGACTTCCTTTTTTAGGTACCAGAGGAATATATTGCAATACTCATGCTAATGGCCAAATCTCAGTCTAACGGTATTTCCACCTCCATTATATTCAGCCTTATCGCCATTGTTTTGTAGAGTTTCTCTTGTACCCCTTGTTTAACACAGTGACTGTCATTATTTGATCTGCAATCTCTCTCTCTCTCTCTCTCTCTCTCTCTCTCTCTCTCTGATTTCTGTGTTTCGTATGGTGATGGCATATATAAAATCAATTTCTAATGTTTTATTGCTTCTCAATTAATCGTGGTTTTGAATAGTTTAAGTGAAAATTATTCATGCCACACATAATATTACATAATATAATATGTAAACATTTAGTTGGCAAGGAATTTATTAAACTTCCTTTCTGAACATCTAAACCGTCCTATAATCATAATATTCCTACAGCGAATTTTGTTCACAAGGTCAATTGTGAAAGCTGCCTTATTAGCGGATACTGACACACCTTTTTTTTCAAATTTTGCGATGTAGTAATTTGGTATACTCCTCTCCCAGGAGAGGAGTGTGGATGAGTTGTTTGCTTGCTGTGCTACCGTCCAGACATGTTTAAAACCGCTCTTTAGTTCCAGTGTTCTAAATTGTTTAATGTTTTTATGACTTTACATAGTAGAATATTAATTTTTCATAATAACAATTTAATATAACAATTTTCAAAATAACAATTTGTTTTTTTTAAATAACAATTTCGTTATATTAGTTGGCCATCAAAGAGAGAATCGCAGTGATGGGAGTAAATAGTGCCATCGTCTAGACACAAACACAATTATTTGCTATAAATGTACTGTAAACTAATTATTAATTATATTTATTCTCATTATGGCTACTACGATAAAACATCTCCTAATTCTTTTTAAAAAAATTAAGAATGGCATTAAGATATATTATACAGTTTGTACATAATACAACGAGAATCACGCAAATTAAACCTTTTAGTGATTGCAGAAACGCAAAATGAAAAGTGGGAAACTCTGGTGAAGGAAAATAAGGCACTCATAGAAACTCCGAAGAAACAAAGTAGATTAATGGAATCTGTTGAGGAGGCAAAATAATGTAATATTGTTTTGGTATAACCGAATCTAAAGAAGCAAATTTTGACCGTTTAGAGAGTAATGTTTTGGGTATTTTTATTGAGGTATTGAAAGTGGAATAGAAAAGATCTGAATTATGTGAGTCGCATGGGACTTATAAGATAACCAAATTCTTCCAGTTATGGTTAGCTGCATTACTAATATTAAAAAGATGAATATTCTTTTAAATGCTTCAAACTTTAAAAGAAATGGAATATTTGTCGCAGAACACTATGATAAACAGACTCAGGTAGAACGTAGAGAGTTCTTGTGTATCAGAAACACGTTGAAAGAAACTGGCCAAAAAAATTAAGCTAAAGAGAAATGATCTGGTCATTAGTAGAAAATCTTTTCATTATATGGAATTAATTTAATCATTACACTCAACCTGAAAGGATAGATTTTAGATAATCTTTTCAGATTCAAAGCTATTGAAGATATGTGTTTTTTATTGCCCTCACCCAACACAATGGTCCTCCTACCAGATGATTTATAGTTTGGTAGAGATCACTGTATCCCTAAATGATCCAGTAGGAATTACCCGGATGGAGGTATTGAAACCACATTTACATTGTTTTAAATCAACCGTTCTTTTGTCTTAGGCTAAAGTAAATAATACTATAAAGTTTTTGTCCAAAAAAATTATATTGATTTCGATTTTCTGTTTACGTTATCTATTTGAACAAATTTGCAACCCAATTATAATCAATTTTTTAATTTAACTTTATATCTCACTTACTTGTTTTTAAAAGGAAGATCCTTTGAAAAATCTTCGGTCTGGGAACACATGGGTTCCGAGCTGGCAAAGCAGAAACAATAGGGAGCAATATGAGCCGTAGCAGATGTTGTCCACATCATCAGGCTGGAAAGTCTTAGCTGAGCAGCTCACTTGGTCAGAATGGGGGAAGAAACTGTAATCTCGAGGAAGGTTTTGGAGGAAGTACTCCAACGAAATAGAAGAGCCGATAGACCGAGGTTGAGTTGGGCAGATGGTGTGGCAGCCGATGCAGGAACCCTGCTGGGAGTAAGGGATTGGAAAGCGGCTGCAAAAGATAAAGTTGAATGGCGGAAGCTCATTGAGGAGACCAGCACCCACCGCAGGTTGTAGCGCCATTTAAATAGATAGATAGATTATATCTGATTTCTCGTATCAATGGTGGGTTTGCTAGCCACCTAGACGAACGCATTAGAAAAGATGTGTTACAAAAATTCTAAAGAGGGAAACTTCACTGTGAAGTTGCAAAACGCATTTAAAGGAAATGATGCAAGTGTTTTATGGAATACTTTTATGTTGCTATCAATTCTTGAACAAAAAAAAAATGCATGAAATGATCAAAATTAAGAAATAACTTTTTCATGATCCCTTGCGACTTTCTTAAAACAAAAGTAGCTACGCCTAATAAGTAAAGAACTTCACTTAATCTTTCCATTGCCTGTATACAAAGGGATCAGAAAAAGGTTTTTTCAACGAAATAACTTTTGTTTATGAACAAAATAAAATGTATGATATAATTATTTATCTTAATTATTATTGTTTTACTATACTACTCATTAGAAGTCAGATTGAAATGCAAATATTTAAATAACGTTGAAAATGAGCCGAAGAAAAAAAGGAAAAAATCACACTTTTCAGAAATATACTGAAAATATATGCAATAAATCTAGTGTGAAACACTCACACAACTTTCTCTTACTCCAGTTTTCAAAATTGTAACTGTCAACAAACGTGATAGTTTCTATAGGAAGTTTAATGAAATTCGTCGTGTTTTTATGGAGAAAAATCACCAAAACTGGAAAAACTGTTAGTACTGTTGTTAGCACTTGTGATTTCAAACTCGGAATTTCAGCAACACATTTAATTTTAATTAATATTATTTAGATGAAAGAATTGTGTAATAAATTGAAATGGCACATTAGAGGACAACCTAACTCCACCCCTGCCCGAAAAGTGCTCTTAAATGAATTTTCCCCGAGAAATGTTTCAAATAAAAGTTGTGGATTTTTGTATGTGTAGTTGATATACTAAGTTTGAAGAAAATCGTCGGAGCTATTTTTGAGAAAATCGCAAACAAGTGAAAAAAAGACAACAACTAGTATAGTGGTACTTTTATAGTTAAGGAATTTTGACAGATAACCTACTGTCGGTTCCCGAAATATGCAGTTTAACCTTTCTACGATTTTTCGTTTTTGAGCTACATGTTTTTCACGTACGCACACAGAGAACACACACACACACACACACACACAGACCATTTCCTAAAAGCAATTTTTTTTTAGGACTCAGGAGACCTCAAAACAGTTATTTCCGGTGAAAACTCGATATTATAAATTTGACACGATTACAATATTTCCTCTTATTTGGAGTAAGAGAAAGTAAAAATAGCAAAATACTAATAATGGAGGCCGCTAGTTTATTGTATTGCAAATGGATTTATTAATTTTGTCCCCAGGGTAAAATAGTAAAGTCAAATAAAAATTATATATTTGGAAGTTTACGTCAGTTATTCTGGCAAATTTTATAAAAATATTTTCTTATATCAACAATCATGAATCAACTTTCAGTCCCACTTAATGTTTTTTGAAGAATTACCAAATAAATAAAAATTCCAAAAAAATCAATTTCTTTTATTTGCTCACGTTTGATCATTATTGTCAAATTTAACTTGAAATTGAAAAAGTCAACCATTCATTAACAAAATTATAATATTTCATTAAAGGTCACATCTTCGTTTTAAATATATTTCATTCCTCCCTCACACCAGACTCTAAAAAAAATTTTCACTTGGAAAAATTAACAATTCATTTTTCATTTGTATATATATATATATATATATATTTTAATTTGAACTTTTAATATAGTGATGAGTTAATAAATGTTACGAGTTCGATTATTTCTTGCATGCCGTTCTCTAAAATAATTAACTGAAAAACAATTAAGTCCTCTCTCTTTGATGTGACTGTTATTGCCGCTAAGTTAGGTAACATTGATTACTTTTAACACACTCTACCAACTCTAAAGCACTTTGTATGTTTCACGTTGTTTTACTCTTTTAATACAACACGAATGATTTTTATAAATAAATAAAAAAAAAAAATAGAATTGAATGATAAAATTGTTTATTTCATTATTTATTTATTTATTTTTTTTGACAAACAAATAAATGTTTACATTAATTTAAGTATTAAAAATTTACAGTTATCTACAGTAATCCCAATCATCAATTTAAGTTCTACGAATGGACCTAATTCAGAAGGAAAATTTCTGTCTGTCCTTTTGTAAAACAAATGATATATTTCATTTTATTTTTTTTCCATATTCACTTTTAATTATTCATCTGCAACTGGGATAATATCTGAAACTTTAGTACTGTATATTATGTTCAAATAAATCCTGTGAATTATTTTAACCGGACTACTTTAATGCCTGCAGAATACTGATTTAATTTTTTAACTAAACATAATTTATTGGTTCACTTTTTTTCTTCTTTTCCAACAAAACTATACAAGGATTCCGGTTTTCAATATCAAATATTAAAGATTGAATTAAATCTTATTTTTGAATATAATTCTTAAATTGATTTTGTGTTTTTGATACATATAATGAAACAAAACGTCAACTAAATTGATAACTTGTGAAATATATTTGGAGTGATGTGTTGTTGTATGTTTGTAGTGTAGCACGAGCGGTTTTATAAATGGGCTTGTGAGTGTGTATGTTTAAGATAGAGATTGAAGTATTAAAATGTTGTATAAGAAGAAGTGAAGTATAGAGATAGAAGTATTAAATGCACAGAATCAAATAACCAGTAGCTAGATTGATTAAAGCTCAAATATTTTAACTTAAAACTGGCACTGAATTTATGATACAAATGATCCTTGATACAAATGTTCTGGTTGAATGTCTAATTCAGACTGTCTCTGTGAATGCAGGATTTAGCCTCTCTCCTGATAAATGCCTGCCTTCCCTTGGTAATTCCAAATCTCCCCTGTGAGAAGGGGCAAAAAACAAAGCTAACTAAGTTCTGTGACCTCTCTTCTAACGGTGTCTTCTACCTGGGTTTTACCCTTTTTTCTAACCAACTTGCATTTTTCTCTCAAACCATAATTTTTCTTCAAATTATATTTAAAATATAATTTCTAGCATCCATTATACTTGTCAACGAACAGATGTATTGCATAAAAGCTTATATAAAAGTAAAGTATTTGGTGTAAATGATTCTTGCAGAAGTTAAAGTCATTTAAAGAATTCTAGGGATACTGGAAGAATAAGATTTCGAATTTTGGCATCTCTTTTAAATTCTGCCTAGAAGAATGTTATTAAACTTAATGCTCGCTGAGTGGGCCCAGTCAGGCTTTGGAGAGCGTAGGATTTCCCTCCCCGCAGACAAATAATAATGCTCACTGAATTTGTTTTCAAATCCAAGCCGTGATTCATTTTTTTTTTTTTTTTTTTTTTATAAGGCAATCACAGATTTTACACATAACAAAGCATCACAGACTTTTTTCTCTTATCTAAAACATCCTAGCTTTATATGATCTAATTTACCATTGATTTTGAAGAATCATGATGCTCCATGGCCCTTGAACAGCAATTTCTAGAATGATCGCAGTGAAAGGATGGATGAAAAGAACATTGTCCAGGATTAAAAGTAATTGCAAACTTTTTTTCAGGCTGGTCTCGATAGATCATTACATCAACTGGGCCCTTTAGGTAGCACCTCTGAACCATTGCATTAAAGATGTTATTTGTATCTTGTAATTTTTGCAAGACCTATCACATTTCTACAATTTAGACATATATGAAAAATAGATGATTTAACTTTAGATAGATGATTTGTTACTTTGCTCAGAGACATTGATAGATGTAAAAGAGAAAAGCCTGTTGATCAAAAATATTAAGGTCTTTTCTTTTTATTACTTCAGTTATTTATGAAACAAATGAAGATAGAGATAACATAAAACTTTTCTGGATCCAATATTATTCTTCTCATATATTTTCAGAATGGCCAACCTGGATATTTGGTATAATAGATAGATAGATTGTTATAGGGGATTATTGCACTGCGACGTGAAAGATCTATTGTGCCCCCCGGAGCCCTGTCAGTGCACTGCCGGTCTCCGAGCAGTGTTCTCTAGCTCAAGGACAACACAGCCCATCACCAAATAGTCAGCTGTAGAGAGTGCTAGGAAGATAAAATCTAAGGCTAGCACTGGATTCAAACCCGGGACATCTGCGTTGCTAATTCAGCGCGCTACCACTAGGCTATTTTTTTATTTTTTTCAGGTTCACAACAGCTGTGGTCCTTTGACTGTTTCTAATTTGTAAAGACTCATCCGGGTTGCATATCCATACCCACCAGTCTAATAATTTCTACAGCAAAACCACAATCTAGGTCCAATCATATTCCTCTACTCCCTTATATCACTTATAAAGTAAATACCTATACACAAGACACCAGCAAACAACTAAGCACATACATATGTACAGCTAGTTCCACAACAAATGAAATGGATGAACCTCCCTAAGATATTCGAAAGTCTAATTGATATTGCCCTCATTGTCTCCTAATACATCTGTAAGACTGGTCGCCGAATTTATCTTTCCCCTCCCGTTTACATATTTCGAACATTCCAAAAGAATATGCGGGACCGTTAATGTCGTATTGCCGGCGCTGCATACCGGCTGAGGTTCTCTTCGGAATATGTGGCTGTGTGTCGACCATGGTGTGACCGAGTCTCATTCTCGCTAGGACAACTTCTTCTCGCCGAGACTCTCGATTTGAGATTGACCATTTCTTTTGGTACCCTTGATATTCCTTAGTTTATTTGACAGCTGCACTAATTTCTATTCCTTTTCCCAGTTGGAAAGATTTTGTTTTTTTAGAAAAGATAAAGTGGTAGAGCATTCGACTAGGCTAATTAATCCCTCCTTTATTTGGTATAATATGTCATATACTTAATAGTATTGATATGTTTTTTTGTTTTTTCAATACATTCCAAGGATTCATTCAATCAAGGATGTAAATACATCTCATTCTTCTTTGTTAATAAAATGGACAAAATAAAAATGTACAACTTGCATCATCTTTCTAATTTTTTGCCTTCACTTCATCTTCGGTGAATCCTTCAAATTCAACTCATTACAAGAAGGCTAGTAATGAAGAAGGCTTGACAAGAAGAAGATAGATCAGTACCCTAGTTAAACTTTAGGCCTTATTTTAGTACGTACATTTTATTGGTGAAAAGAAACAGTAAAAGTAAATTTGTTTACAGTGTACAGTTCTGATGTTGAACTTTATATCTCCTAGAAAATATTTCTTTCTCAATTATTTTCTAACTAAATTCATTTTACTTTATTATTTCAATCCTCTTCTAACAATTTTTTTTTTCTTTTCACTTCATTTCTGATATAAATTTGTTTTTGCGATAATATTAATCTATAATAATTTTGTTTTATGTTTGTATTTTTTTTAATAATTTTGTTGTTTTTCAAATAAACATTCTAATGATTTAATTTTGCAACTATTTTATCTACAATGATATTTATTTTTGCTTTTTCATATAGAAAATTAATTATTATTAGGGACTTGAAATAATACAATATTTTGAATTAGTAGTATCATAAATGATCGTTAAATGGCAATAGTTATTTACAACTTCCAATACATAATAAATAAATAAATAATATGTTTCCAATTTTTGAAGAAATTAAATTTTGTTTATTCCTTACCCAAAAAAATAAAAAATAAATAAAAAAAATGACTATATTGATAAAAACTAATATATCAGAATGAAAGCGACATCATCATCGGTGAGAATTTTTTATTTTAACAGTGAGTAAAGTGGCCTTTAATTATGTACGGTTAATTTCTCATTTGCTCATAAAAGTGCCACGAGTGTGGCAATTAAAGAAACATTTCATTCAAGTATTAAATATAATTTTCTACGGGCAAATGTGGTAATTGAAGAAGGGATTAGGTTAGTGGCAGCGAACAACGCGAGTTTTCAGAAACTTTAAATGAGTAAAGTTTTCATAGCACTGTTTTTCATAAAAACCAAACTAAATTTACTGTTAGAGTAATTTTACTTTAATCTTTATGGGAAGTCAATTTTGACTTCCCATAAAGTTGACAACAGATGAGTTGTTGGACGTTTATAGGGTGGTAGTGGTTATAAAGCCAAATCCATTGTGACCTGTTAGATCTATTGTGATTTCTTTGGGCTTCAGCAATCGTACAAGAATATAGTTGCAGCGTGCTCAATGAGAATATGTAGTGGTGAGCTACAGTTTGTTTCGGCCTGTAAGGGTGTTGTGAGGAGATGTTGGTTGTTGATGATGAAAGATAAACACCTTAAGATTGGTTTAAGATATATAATTGATATATGTATATATATAACTGACTGCCAACGACCTTACACTTTAGAATTTCGAACTGAACTGAACTGACAGACTGACGTGACTAAATGAGTGTGAATCAACAGAATGATGTCTGATGTGTAAGACTGAATTGAATAGAATGATCTTGGACTGTCTCTCTCTCATATATATATATTCACTGGCCGAACCTCTCCTCTCTGTGCGAGAGGGGCTGTTTCTCTCCGCTAGAGTGGATGAGTGGTGGGAGTTCACTACCCCTACATCATCATCCACTGGCCGAACCTCTCCTCTCTGTGCGAGAGGGGTTGTTTCTTTTCGCTAGAGTGGATGAGTGGTGGGGGTTCAGTACCCCTACAGGCCTATAGGTTCACTAAACCCAAAATTGTTGCCCACATCAACTATCTCCACAGGTCCTTATGTATTTTTAAATATCGAGACGTCAGTAAACTTGTTCTACTATAGTTTCAAGGAATATCTGCCGGGGTGCCATGTTCCTCGGAAAATGTGGCTAGTCTACTTCCACCTAGGAGGAGGCAAAGGTTTACGCTGCGTTAGCTGTGTTTATTAGGAGTCAGATTAGCTCAGTGGTAGCGCATGAGGTCCCGAGTTCGAGTCCAGCAGTACAGCCCTTAGATTTTTTTGTCGTCCAAGAAGCGCTCTACAGCTTACTGACTGATGAAGGATTGTGTTGTCTGTAACTAGAGAAAGTGTCCGCAGGCCGGCAGAGTTCACTGAGAAGCCAACCTAGTTGTTTATGCGCCAAAAATTAAAAATAGAAGGGAAAAAAAAGACTTTAAAAAACACATTGCATTCATATATTAAATGCAATTTTTTCTATTATGTGTTAATTGAAGAATTATTCTTAGAAAACAGCTAATTTTCTTCTGCCTGTGTAGAAGAGTTTTTTTAAAAAAAAAAATTGTACCATCTACTGCTAAAGTAGCACAATAGACTCTGTGGGTCGCATTGCAGCGGGCCCTACTTTAAATAGAATTTGCTTCTGCATGTTTGACAATTGAAAAAGAAAGACAGTTAGTGTGAAACTAAGTTGCTCTGTGCAAGTCTGTGTTGTCACACTGTCTGAAAAACGAATCCTGAAGATGGGCGAACGTCCGAAACCGGTCGATGGCCACAAAATGAAGCAGGCTACCACGGAAAATGTCTCTGATGAATTGAAAAAGAGTTTGAAAAAACAACCAGTTCATGCTTGTATAAAATGTAATTTTCTTCTGCAAGTGTTCAAATTGGGCTTGAAAGAAAGCAAACACCAGGACAGAGGCACTAAAAACTAATTTTATTGTTTAGAAAATAAATTAGTGAGATTTCATATAAATGGTCACAGCTGATTCCCTATCATATTTAACTGCACTTTTTCAGTATATTTGAATTTAAATTCCTTAGGGATTTATAGAAAGTTCAGTTTAACAGATAGTCCTAGAAGATGTCAGACTGGTGGTTGTTACAGACTTAATATTACCCTCGAATTTATTTATTTGACCATTATATAGTAAGCGGAAATTTATAGATTGGTACAATCATATTGAATGATGATTTTTATCTTAGAAATCGGCACTCTCTTAATTCATGATGAGGTTTTCCTGGCTTCAGGCTAACAATAATTGGAAGTGAGAGTAAATAATTGCATTTATGTCTTTACCATATTATTTACAAATTTTTCACTAGCCTGCCCAAATACTTTACTGAAATTTCCACTACCACTAAATTATTGATGCCTACTGAATTCAATTTATTTTTTAAAATTGTAAGTACCAAGTAAATTTTGTACTATTTTTCTTGTCTATTTAATTACTTTCAAGTGTTTCAAGGCTGATTTTTGGGAGGCGCTTCGCATACTTTTGAACTCTTCCACTTCTATAGTTATAAGCCCATATTCTAATCGAACCTAGTGATTAGGGGTATTCTGCGCCAAGTGGTATACTGACATCAAATAATCGGTTGGAACGCGTTCTAGTTTCTGGCAGTATGA
Organism: Triatoma infestans; assembly: GCA_011037195.1. NCBI lineage: Eukaryota > Metazoa > Arthropoda > Insecta > Hemiptera > Reduviidae > Triatoma > Triatoma infestans. The sequence goes on from JAAEAF010014329.1 coordinate 131,193, forward strand.
AGGAGCCCAGATCTCACAGGCATATAACTAATGAATTTACTAAAGAATGTAACAGTAATTTCTTAGCACTTAGTGAGTCACTAGCATTTTCCTTAATTTTTTTTTTAGATTGTTACATAGGATTATTGCACCGCGACCTGAAAGATCTATTGTGCTCCCCGAAGCCTTCTTCATGCACTGCCGGCCTCCGAGCAGTGTTCTCTAGCTATACAGACAACACTGCTATCACCGGACAGTAAGCTGTTGAGGCTTTTAGAAAGAGAAAATTTATGGGCAGATGTGGATTCATGCCCGGAACCTCCGGGTTGCTAGACCAGCGCGCTACTACTGAGCTAATCCCTGCCTTCTCCTTTGACTTAAGCCAATTAACCAGTGGCTATAGACCCTAGTTTTTGTACAATATTTGTCCTTGTCTGGAAAGGATGGAGTGTATATAGCTTCAGTATATTGTGTACTGTTCTGGCGAAGTGCATAAAGTACTGAGTTGTAGTAACCGTGTGGTCGCTACTCCCCAAGTAGCTGCATACAACAGATAGCTCTTGCCGGCTTCCCTTACCTTACTAGAAGCTATTTGTGTTTTTTTTAATCAATTCTTCAGTTGATCAATAATCTTCAATTCAATTCATCACTAATGAGCCTTAACTACTAAAAACACTCCAGGATAGTTATAATAATTAGTAATACATTTTGATCATTATAGAGAAGATGTTGTATATTACTTACTCTACCTCCTCTTTTAAAAAAACGAGCTCAGTTTCTTATTTACATCAGAATTTTATTTACATTAAACATATAACACGCCTTTTATTTTATTGTTTGCAGCATGCCAAGTATTGTCGAGCGTGCATCAACGCAAGCATTTCTCCCTTTGGATAGATGGTCACTCCACTAAAATCACTGTCTTTTAAACTACTAATTATGACCGATATGAATAGAGAAAAAATTAAAGAGTACAAGGAATCTCCTTGCAGTGCTTTTTTGGTTACTTTTATTATACTGTCGAATTCTCTTAAAATAATTATAAGCCTAACCACAAAATCTGGTACCAACTGACTTTGCTCTATGCGAGTCTGTGTTATCACACTGTCTGACAAACGCATCCTGAAGATGGGCGAACGCCCGAAACTGGTCGATGACCGCAAAATGAAGCGTGTCTCTGACACAAAATCATTTTAAGTTTTTTTTTTTAATTTGGCGCTTATCCGTAAATAATGTAATTTAAGTCATAATTTAAAATAATCCAAGTAGTCTATATATGTAATTTATTTCAGGAGTTTTACTAAATTGAAATTATTAAAAGAGCAATCAGAATAATCGCTTTTCTTCCTATCGAAGAAATAATTTTCCTGCACTAAAGGGTCTGTAGCATACTTTTTTCATCAATGTTAATAAATATACGTTAACTTATTAAATCATACGTTACCTTACTCTTATAAAAAGTATTATTCTTGATTCATGCACATCTAGCGCTGCATTACATCTAGCTTAACCTAGTTATTATTAACTATATAAAAAGTTATAATTCGGTAATTTGGGGGGGGGGGGGGGGGGGGGGATTTCTTTAAGGTGCACAACAGCAGCTATGGTCCTTACACCTGTTTCTAATATGTAAGGACTCATCCGGGATGCATATCCATACCCACCAGTTTACAATTTCTACAGCAAACCCACAATCTAGGTCTAATCATATTCCTGAACTCTCTTATATCACTTATGAAATAAATACCTATACACAAGACACCAGCAAACAACTAAACTCATACATATGTACAGCTAGTTTCACAACAAATTAAATAGATGAACCTCCCTAAGATATTCGAAAGTCGTATTGATATTACCCTCATTGTCTCCTAATACATCTATAAGACTGGTCGGTAAATTTACCTTTTGCCGCGCGTTTACATATTTCTAACATTCCAATAGAATATGCGGGATCGTTAATGTCGTATTGCAAGTGCTGCATCCCGGCTGAGGTTTTCTTCGGAATATGTGGCTGTGTGTCAACATGGTATGACCGAGTCTCATTCTCGCTAGGACAACTTCTTCTCGCCGAGACTCTCGATTTGAGGTTGACCATTTCTTTGTGGTACTGTTAATTTCCTTAGTTTATTTGACAGCTGCACTGATTGCCATTCCTTTTCCCAGTTGGAAAGATTTGTTTTTTTTAGAAAAGCTTTCCAATGGACTTCAAGCACACGTTCGTCTCGACAAGACATTGATGCCGCTTCTTTGGCAGCTTTGTCGACAGATTCGTTATCTCTTATCCCCAAATGACCGGGAATCCAAATAAAGTAGACTTCTTTATTTTCTCGCAGGCATAGTTCCAAGAGCGTATTTATGCACTGAATCAACAAACTATCGGGGTCCCGATTGCCTATTCGGTGTGAATGTTCTTGCATTTGCTAATTCAAAGAAGCAGTGAGATTCGCGTACTGATTAAATATCTTTCATACTTCAGAAATATTTGATCTGAGGCAGAAAATTTTCAGCCATTTTTGAAGATATAGGAAGAAAAATAAATCATTTCCAATAAATCATTATTTCCTTAATATAAGTCAATTTATAACACTTCCGCGAAGGGAAGGGATTAGCTCAGAGTTAGCGCGCTGGATAGCAACGCGGAGGTCCCGGGTTCGAGTTCAGCTGTATGTCCTTAGATTTTTTTACTTCCTAGAAGCCTTTTACAGCTCAGTGCCCGTGATGACATTGTTGTCTGTAACAAGAGAACACTGACCGGAGGCCGTCAATGCACTGAGAAGGATCTTGGGAGTAGCTTGTATGTACCCAGAAGAGCTTTGGATAGCATAGAGCTTGGTCCCTCTCCATAGTCAATAAAAACAAGAAAAAACTCGAACTCAGAAGGCTACCATTCTTATTTTTGCTCGAAGTAGTTTTTTTTTTATTTTTTTTTATAATGGTGTTCACCAGCATTTTGAGAAGTGTGTCAAAGGTTTAGTTGTAATTTTCTAGAAATAGTTTATTTGATAGTATGCACTTCATAATTGACATGGGATTAATATAATATATTTAGTAGAAAAATAAATCTTATAGTTTTTCTCAATATAATAACTATTGAAATATTGATCTATGTCAAATTGGGGTATAGTGTAAATGTTCGGTTTAAGATTGTATATGCGAAACAAAGGGTTGCACAGAATCTTCCATAAAAGAACACTTAAGGAAGGAAATCCCATTCAAAACTCTTAAGAATTTTACCTAACTTCTGTTAAAATAAACCAACAGGATATAAAGTCTGGTGAAGTTAGCACTTTATTTATTCACTTTACCTTTAAGGATATATAAAGCCCGCATGACTGGAAAGCTGTGCGGTTAGTATATTAGTTGTTTATAAAGAGAATATTTATTAATTGCAGATAACTTCTGCCTTAATAAAACTGGTCAACGTTAATACTCTGGCAAAACTCTTTACAATCAGCGGAGATTGTATTATATCGATTCACACTGTGAATTAATAATCCTAATAATAAAAAAATCTGGTGTGAAACACTCACACAACTTTCTCTTACTCCAGTACTCATAATTATAATTGACAAATTTTATAGTTAGTGTACCAGATTTAATGAAATTCGTCGAAAAGTGAAAACACTGTCCAGTAAAACTGTCCGGTTTACTAATTTCCTTGAAACTCGGAATTTGGGTCATATAATTTCTAGTTATTTCAATTTGGATGACAGAATTGTATAATCAACTGTGATAGCATTTTAAGAAAAACATAACCCCCCTCCCCCAAAAGTCCCCTTAAATGAATTTATCAGGGGAAAAGTTTCAAATAAAAGTTGTAGCTCTTTATATGTATAGTTAACAACCTGGTTTAAAGAAAATCGTTGGAGCCATTTTCGAGAAAATACCAGAAAACTGAAAATTATATTTCAGTAAAAACGCACTTCCGGTTATCTATTTTTTTTCAAACTCGGAATTTCAACAACATATTTAATTCTAATTAACATTATTTAGATGACAGAATTGTCTAATTTACTGAAACAGCAGTTAAGATGAAAACCTAACCCCACCCCTCCCCCAGAAGTGCCCTTAAATGAATTTTCCTGGAGAAATGTTTCAAATAAAAGTTGTAGCTCTTGTATGTGTAGTTGATATACCAAGTTTAAAGAAAATCTTCGAGCCATTTTTGAGAACATTGCAAAAACATAAAAAAAACAACTAGTAAAGTGGTACTTCCGGTTGTGGAATATTGACACATAACGCACCGTCAGATCCCATGGTGATACCTAAACGTAATATCAAGTTTGAACCTTCTACGATTTTTCGTTTTTGAGCTATGCTGTTCACATACATACACACACACAGACACACACACACACACACACACACTCATACAGACCATTCGCTAAAAACCATTTTTTTGACTCAGGGGACCTCAAAACGGATATTTCCGGTGAAAACTCGATATCGAAAATTTGACCCGATTATAATACTTCCTCTTACTAGGAGTAAGAGAAAGTAAAAAATATTCAACGCTCTAGATTCCTAAATGTAATAATATTTGTAAACATATAAACAATTTAGAATTTAATATAGTTTTTAATAAAAATTTATTTTATTAAAACAATAACTAAATACTCTAGTTTTTAGTTTCTATATAATTTGTCCAAAACAGTTCTCAAAATGGACACATTGAGAATGCAATATAGAATTGTCATTGCCGGTAACAACCATTCTTTACCAATATATACAAAAAACTTTTGTAGCTACATAGAAAAATGTTTATATTTTACTGATCACATTAAAATTAGATAAGGCCTCCTATTCATGGCCGGATTTAGGATGAACGAAGCCCTATGCTAAGCTAAAAAAAATGTACAGGGTCCTTTTAGAGAAAAGTTTTATTGAAGTTCTTAGTTTCATTGGGTACTGAACTAAATTGAGAAATAATGTAAATGTTGCTTAAAAAAAAAAAAAAAAAAAAAAAAAAATGTAAATATAATGTATCTAGAAAAACGAACTTATTTAATTTTTTTTTTTTAATTCTGGGGCAAAACAAAATATAAACACAAATTTAAACACTTACCTATCAAAATTATAAGTAAAATCTAAAATTATTTTTGACCATACAATTACGATATTAGAAGGAGAGAGATTGGGAGTTTGAGAGATAAAAAAAAAAATGAAAAATAATGTGGAAAATAATTAGAATGAGAAAGTAACACAAACTGCGAGGACTCTTTACACTTATATCGAAATGTATAGCAAGAGAATTTAGTGTGTGTAAAGGAAGGTTAGTAGTTGGTTGCTGACACGTTGTAACTGCGGTAATAAACTGTTTCAAAGTTGGCCTATGTAGGGCTAGCGCTACTGTATTAATCAGAATCTCCCATTCTAGTATGACCATGTAGCGAGTGATGAGGACTATCAATTTGTAGTATGAAGTGTGTGTGTAGGTGTGTGGTGTGTGTGTCTCTCTCTCTCTCTCTTTCTCTCTCTGTTTAGATCTCTCTCTGCGAAATTCCTATTACATCAATGAATCAAGTAAATGATATCTTGTATTATATTTTCATCGGCCATAATTTTTTTGGTTTTTTTTTTACTAGTTTATTATTTTTGAAATTTAAGAATTAATAAAAGCCGAAATCGTGGGGGAATTTGACGTATTAAATACATTTGCTAGAAAGTTAAATAGTCAGATGCTTTCTTCCGTTAGTTGGGCCGTTAGTTGTAAACGGACACAAAAATTTGTGGCTTATCGACCAATTCACCAATTCATAGCAATAACCCACCCATCTATAGATGCCTCACACATATCAATTCTCTCTCTCAGAAAATCTACAAATCCCTTAAGAAACACATTCCCAACCTCACCATAGGCTTCACCACTTCGAACAAACTTTACAATTTCTACTCCACACTTAAAGATCCTATTCCTATAACCAACAAAACACACACGGTCTATAACTTGAAATGCACTACTCCCAATTGCAATGCTTCCTATGTAGGAGAAAGTTCAATACTTACACAAAATACTCAAACAACACAAATAAGACATTACTTCCAAGAAAATAGACAGTACAGCACTTTCCAAGCACGCTTTATCCTTAAACCATATTTTTGATTTCCATAATCCATCTATCCTCGCTGGGTAGCCCAATTATACCAAGCGACCCCTTACTGAATCCATACACATCCATCTCCAACCTAACCCCGTTAATCTTAAAAAAGACAAGGATTTAATTTCTTCCCATTACAATTATATCCTCTGTTCCCTTAAAAAATCCTGAGGAGGAAAAAAAAGTAATTTTCTACCCCCACTCCATACTTAATCATACATAACTTTCCCCACACATAACGGTCCATACATAACGGTCCCTCCTTTCTGCCGGCTGCCAGCCTTACAACAAACATCCCTTCATTACAGACTTAGCAGTCCCACAGTAATCATACTTATGTATTGTTTTTATTTGGTGTTATAATTTTTATTTTTTATTGTTCCTAAAGAAGGCAAACAAAGTTTGCTAAAACGTCGAACTTTTTAACTATTAAAAACAATTAAAAATTACTTTTGTTGTTTTTTCCTGTTTTTTTTACCTTGTATTGGTCGATAAGCCAACAAATTTTTGTTTCATCTAGAAAGTAAATATTTTGATTTCTTATTTACATACAAAACATCGACTAAAGTTAACATATATGATGTTTATGCGAAGCATTAAAAAATCTGTGAAATATTTGTTCATATGGTTTAAAATCTGCTTAGTGTATGGCTTGTTAGAAAAGTGATGGGCATGTTTTTAAATTAAGATCGATAAGCGTTAAATGAAGACATTTCTAAGTAGAAGAAAGTAAGCGCATTGAAGCAAAATGGAGATGAATGCAAAGAATAAGCATTTTCAATTAGTGTTCTTTGGAATTTCATGTTGTTTACGTTGTGTTTCCACTCATTTTTTTTTTTTTTTTTAGATTATTTGTCTTTGGGATGTGTTTTTTTCAGAGATTTATTTTGTGCTTAAGTATGATGATTATTAAATCAACACGTTGGGCCTGGTTTGGTGCATGGACTTGTAACTGGAAGGTCCCCTGATCGAGTCCCGTGTATAAATGCTAAATTAACTTGCTATAAAAAAATGTTAAAAGTATGTGGTTCCATTCCCGTTCCACAACACCTAATTGGTTGTTGGGCGTTAAGCCCGCCTTTATTTTGCTTTACTTTCTTTACTTCATTGATTATATTATTACTTCTTATTTCCCGAATTGTCAAAATGTAACTTTTCTTTGCCATGAACATACAGTGTTCACTTCTAGATTCTAGAAAGTTGACATAGAATTTTCTGGTAATATATTATTTTCATACAATATATTTACAGTCGTTTGGTGCACTAAACTAGGCCACAGAAACTTGGCACAATTATATTGTCTGTGAGGGGCTTTGGAGAAAATTTTCTCTTTTTGGAGGGGGGATTCTCTTATTACTTTCCTCCATCATCCATCGTTATTTAGTTGTGGTTTTTGCCACCAGAGTCGCTACTCATTGTGGCTCCCATGCTAGCTTGTGGCTCCCGATCATGTGAAAAGAATCATGATCGTAAGAGCATATCCCAGAACCTTTCTAACTGGCTAATGAAAATATATCATTACTTATTTCAGAATTTCGAGAGCGAGATGTGCATACGAATATTGGGCGGCAATTGGCGCACCCGGGATCAGGGATTGCCTAACAAGCAAGATAGTACCTATTGAACAAGAATAAAAAACAAACAAACTAACTTCATTTTAGCGTGAAATTTTACATTTTTTTCGTCACAATCAAAAATGCTTAAAAAAGTATGGATATAAAAAAATATGTAATATCAAAGACTGGCCAATAAGTTTTATATTTATTGAAAAATGGTAAAGATTGCTTCATTGTTTTTCATGGTTATTATTATCAAACGGGTGCCCAAAGGCGCAGGACCTAAGCCTATGTGGCTCTTATCCCCCCGATACCCCCCGTAACCCCTTAATTAATCTCCCCCGGTAACTTGCCGGTTAATCTGCAATATCCCAAGATATCCCGAAACTCCAACTCGCCCAGGCAGTCCTGCGAGAGTGGTGTCCTCCCAAATATACGAAACCTAGTTCCAGCGAAACAGGGACACTGACATAAGTAGTGATACACCGTTTCCCTAACTCCGTCATCACATTCTGACAAATGGGACTCGACGTCCTCCCTATGTTGAACAAGTGACTGGACACCCAAGTGTGTCCAGTCATTATCCCTACCAAGGTCCTCAAACCCGTCCTACTAAGAGACAGGAGATACTTCGAACTTCCCTGCTTGCTTGCCTATATGAATCTTTTAGCTTGGAGGCACCCCTGCGTATCCCCCCTGCGTTTCTCCAAAGCTCTCGTCTCCCAAAGTCTAATCTGTTTGTCGCGAAACATCTTTGTAACGGCCAGGGCTGGTTCAGGACCACAAAATGGTAATGATGATCCCTCCCTGGCCAGGCGATCCTCTCTCTCATTGCCCTCTATTCCCGCATGTCCGGGTATCCAATAGAGATGCACCTTACCCCTCCGAGCCAAAGCGTTAAGCCTTCTCCTACATTCTCCCACTAATTTCGAACTCCACCAAGGCTTACTCAAAGCCCTTAGTGCGGCTTGACTATCGGAGAAGATCCGCACTTCCTTAAACTCTCCTAGCCACTCCCCCACAAGGTGGCAGCATTCAATGATGCCCACCACCTCAGACTGGAAAACAGTGGCCAAACCACCCAAGGCCACCGAACTCCCTCTATCCAACTCCTGAAACCATGCTCCCGCCCCCGACAGGCCAGTACCCTCCTGCCTAGAGCCATCTGAATAGCAGCGAATAATACCGCTGCCCGACTCCGTTGGCCTCGTGAGGTTATCATCCCCCATACTACCAATCGTAATCTCATAATCTCTCTCAAATCCCCATTTCTTGCTCGTCTCATCAAGTTTGGATAGCAGAAATCGGTTCACTCGCCGAATTTCGTCCTTGATCGTAGTGTGACCCCCCCGAAAGGTTCTCACTTATTCTCCCTTGCACCTCATTCTAAGGTACTCTTTCATTGCCTCTTTTCATGGTTAATATTGACGATGTTATTATGATTCTCTTGAGTTAATTACTTAGAATTTACTGTAATTTTATTAAAGGATTTCGGTGATTTTATCCAAATATTATTATTTATTTAATTGAAAGATGGCAACACTGTTTTTTACTGTTAATCTCCAGAGATTAAAAAATCACTTTTACTCTGTAGAGATTCAAAAAACAAAACAAAAAACAACTTTATCCACTAATTTTAATGGAATAATTGCTAGATTTATTAGCTATAGTAGAAAAAGGTAATTTTTATTTGTAAATATATTGTTTCCATTTATTAAAATAAATTATGTCAATAAAAAAAAAAAAAAAAATCATATTAAATTAGTAAATAATAATAATGTTACATTAGAAAAAACAAAGTTAGATTAGAGATCTGCGATTTCGAGGCACTTCTAATTAGTTTTAATTACAGAACTATTAATATCAGAACAAATCTGGAAGTATGTCGAGAAATAAATAGATCTTTCTCTGTATAGTGAAATAATACTGTCTTCATTTTAGGATCATTAAAATTATTTATTAAAGAAAAAAATATATTAAAAAATAAAGCTAAAAATGTCCCCAAAAAAAAAGACTGGATAAACTTTTGCATTAGACACATTGTGCGGAGGGACTGTAGAAACATTACTGCCCCGTAATTCCTTCTTAAAATTTCCTTTTAGTTTACTTCTTTTACTTTCCTGCATTTTCCCCTTTTCTCCGTATAGCTTTTCTCTCTCTCTCTCTTTCTTCTCAGACCGGCCAATAAGAAAATGATTTATGTAGCCGCCTCCGGAGTAGAGCAAGGGAGAGAAGAAAAAAAAAAAAGGTAGAAATCCTCTTACCCCTATTCTTTTTTATATAGCAATGCGCCATAGTTTCAAGTCTCCTTTTTACTAGGTTAAGGCGGATCTCTACAAACCAGATCGCTTTACTCTCCACCAATGGTAGTAACTCATAAATTTTACGTTAATAAAAAAGTTTGATTGACCTTTGAAAGGCCTCCTAGGACGGTATTTTCCTTTTTTTCTCTTTTATACCGCAAATCCTTATATATATATATACTTTTTTTTATAGATCATCGTTTTTTTCCAGATCCCGCTCCCATAACCAACTGTGATTTAAGGAATAAAGTATATTTTTTGTTGGTTTGTTTTTGTTTGTTTTTTTTACTTAATATATATGAATATGTCGTTAACTTTTAAACCTTTTTTTACACATAATATTTGTAATAAAGTTTTTTTATTTCTATAAATTGAATCCAGAAAAATAAGAACTCTTAGCTTTATAATAAAAGTAAAAATCATAGTGAAATATTAAACTTTACTACACATAATATGTCCATCTTAGTTCAGCGTGACAAAAGTATGGTCACAATTAACCACCACCAAATATGTACTTCAGCAAGACCAATTCAATTTTTCTGACGCCAACTGATAATGCAGCAAATTAACTGACTGCACAGGAATATTGACCATTAATTTACAGTTATCAATATAATTATTGGAGCACTCGTTTAACAACCAGTGGTGCAAGGATTGTAAAATTTCTGACAAACATTAATGGTATTAGGAAGCTGTTCAATTTAGAGGTCCAAATTATACTTACAAATAATTTTTTTTATTTTTAATTTTAGGCGCGTCAATATCTACGGTCATTGGATCCCGGAAGAGTCTTCTTACTGCACTGCCGGCCTCCCAGACAGTATTCTCTCGTTATAGACAACACTTTCCATCACCGGGTCCTCCGCATAGGAATCCAGTACGCTACTCACTTAGCTAATCCCTTCCCTATAAAAAAAAAACAGTCTAAAAATGTGTGTAATGAAAATGAAGTAAATTAAAGTTCAAAAGTAGTTTTAATCAACAAAAATGATTATCAATTTTGATAAATAATTCATTGCCGAAATATATTTTATTAATATGTATACTGTATTGAGGATCTTAATAAAATAATATTATTATGTATTTATTATTCAAATAATATATATTTTAATTCACTTTTGTATTTACACAAATAAATATTACCGATGATTTTGGAATTAAAGAAAAATAAATTCAAATTTTTTAGTCTCTTATGAAAACGTTTCGCCATCATTGTACTATATATTTGTTATATATAACAAATTTATATAGACCTATGGTGATAGAAATAAAAGGATTAAAAATGCTAAAAAAACAAATAAAATACACGTGACAACAAATAAAGCGTAACATTAGCCTAAATAAGTAACAATAAAATACGATCGCATAATATGTATTGTAATTGGTGTATGTGTAGTTTTGTGTGTTTTAGCGTGGCACGAGTGTTATTGAAAAGGCTGGGTATGGGTGTGTGTGTGTGTGTGTGTATGTTTTAGAGATATGTTTAAGATAAGATGTAATAATAAACACCACTCAATTTAAATTAAATATATTATCAATGAGTTTTATATACTTATTAAAATAACAATTACAAGTTAATTGTAATAAATGAAATAAGCTTATAAATATAAACACTGATGTTTCAATGACTCTTACAGCACGACTGTGCTAGTTGAACTACTGAAATATGACTGGTTCGTAGTGAATCCGCTGTAATACTCGTTGTTCCAGAGGGAGTTTTAGAAAAGTAATGGTATTATCTTGCCCTAACCTGGTTTTGTTCCTTTGTCTTTGATTAGCATTGACCTCAGTTTAACAGTCCCTTAACAGATTCTAAGTTCACTTCATTGCTCTATAAATACACTTTATTATTAAAATCAGTAACACATTTTCCTAAATTTATTTTTTTTTTATTTTTTTAATCTTTCCATTTGCTTCTTCCATTACATATATATTTTCTTTTTCATTTAACATTTTTGCCATCATATTTTATTTTTTTGTCGTGAAACTACATGTTTGTTTTGACGTAATTGAAAAATTGTTTTTTTTTTTTTTTTGTAAATATTTTATTGTGATTTTTTTTTCTCTCTTGTTTCAATTTTATCGGGTCTAGATAGCAATTGTGTCGGACCAACAAATGACACCCAAATTTATTTTAATTCTTCTCAGAAGGTTATATGAACAAATTTAACTTTTTTTCTTCAATTGATCATTATTTTTTAAAACAGTCTGGAATATAATTTTGTTTCTCAGGCTTCTTCATGAATTCAAAGAGTTGATTTCCAGGTATAGTTTCAAATTCTAATCAATGAGACAATGTATTGTGGCTTATGTTGCTTCTATATTTGTACATCATATCCTGTAAAAAGCATCTGTATGTTGTTCATAAAGGGAGAGCTATATTTTTATTATAAAAAAATATTTGACCATATATGCAATACTCAAGTGTACAGTGGGGCAAGAAATAAATGAGCTCAATGAAATATTTCAATATTAATTCATTTTTAACTGAATTCTATTGGACCACCAGAAGCCCCTTCCCCTCCCAATTCTGCAGTAATAAATGCAGTAGTAATTATAATAAAATTATTCATCTAATACTATTAATTATTTAAATTATTTTTTAAAGTGTTACGCTTATATTTCATTAAAAAATCGTATTTAATATTTTTTCAATATATTTTAATAATTTAGCGAACCTTAAAATTTGTTTAATCGAATTGTGGCAACTTTATTTTTATTTCAATCTGTTGAGATTAAAAATAATCTCTGCAGATTAGAATTGCATATTTTTTTCATTCATTAATATATAACAAAAAAAATCTGGTTTGAAACACTCACACAACTTTCTCTTATACCACTTCTCAAAATTATAATTGACAAATTTTATAGTTTGTGTGCCAAATTAATTCAAATACGACGAAAACTGAAAAAACCGTTCAGTAAAAGCGCACTTCCGGTTAACTAATTTCTTTGAAACTCGAAATTTTGGCCATCCATTTATTTCTAATTAATTTTGTTTGGATGATAGAATTGTATAATCAACTATAATAGCACTTTAGAGAAAAACATAACGACAACCCTTCCTTAAAAGTGTTATTAAATGAATTTTTCCAGAGAAATGTTTTAAATAAAGGTTGTAGATCTTTGTATGTTTAGCTTATATAATGCGTTTAAAGAAAATCGTCTGAGTCATTTTTGAAAAAATCGCAAAAAAAAAAAAACCAACAAGTAAAGTGATATTTCCGGTTGAGGAATTTTGACAGATGACCCGCTGTCAGATGCCATGGTGATACCTAAACGGAATATCAAGTTTCAACTTTTCTACGGTTTCGTTTTGAGCTATGCTGATCACATACACACACCACACACACACACACACACACCATTTGGTAAAAACCACTTTTTTGGACTCAGGGGACCTCAAAACGGATATTTCCGGGAAAAACTCGACATCGAAAATTTGACACGATTACAATATTCCTCCTACTAGGAGTAAGAGAAAGTAAAAAAAAATTATGACTATTTAAGCAGTATAAAATTAAACAATGTATAATGAAGAAATTTCAGATTGTTTAAATTGTTTGGCTGCCCTAAAACCCATTTTAAACTGATATGCCAATTTACGGTTAACTAATTTTTTTTGTTAATCAGAATTTCATTATTCTATCGTTTGCTTGAACACTTAATTGAAAGGTTAAGAGAGAACTTAATTGGTATTTGTGTAACAAAGTCATTTAAGCTAGAATTTTCTCAATAAAAGATAATTTAAAGTATTGAAATTTAATGGAGAAAGAAATAAAAGTCTGCTGTTAAACTGCCGCGCAAATTTTCTATTTTCTTTCACCAAAGATATGTTTAAAATAGCCATTTTTTGAATTTTAATTATACTAATGTTATTCATTAAAATTTTTATGGATTCTTTAGAAAAATTTCAAAAACAAAAAATCGAAGTTAGGTTCAAAATTAATATTCTGTTTTCGTAGCACCACCGCATCTAACATGAAGGTATCAAATCATTATCCATCAACCGAATGTAAGAAGACTTCTTTCTTTACAGTTCTGCGTGATTTTCTTGAAAATGGATCTAATGATTATCATGAACTTAGTACACTATATTATATCCAATATTTACTCACAGATTAGGAGAGCACTTTTAGGGTTTTAACCTTTTTAACCTCCAAAGGCGGAAACGAATCGCTTGCTAGCTAATAGTATCTAGTTAACAGCTAAGTAGTAGTAGGCGTAACACTAACACGCGTAGCTTCTCTTATAGGAATATATAGGTATAAGATATATGCAGAAAGCTCTTAACCAACCTATCTAATTAAATATTGTGGCCTAACTTTTGATTGTACATCGTATGTGATTGTTTTTTAATGTGAGAGGGAATATGTGGTGGAATGTAGGTGTTATTTTGTGGTTTTGGAAATGGTTTGCTGTTTATGCGCTTCACTGTTTGAAGGCCTTCTTTGTAAAGTTAGGATGTAATGGTGACATTACAACAGTCAAGGACAACCGTCCTTGTAATGATGCTTAAAGGTTCGAATGGTAAATTGATGAACACATGAACTGACTATTTGTAATTAAACACAATATTATATATTATACGATTTTACTGAGCAAGGAATGAAGAGTTTGTGGAATTTAGAGTGATCGGAAGATGAGTGATGATCATTTGGTAGCGTGGTCAATGACAAATGGGGTAGCATTATTATCTTGAGCCGTCTGAAGGGGTGGGGGATACAGCTAGCTGGAATTATTGCTTGTTCCAATGTTAGATTGCTGGTGTGACTAGTTTGATGATCCTTTTAAGTCTGCAGTTGGTGTATAGAGAAGAGTGAAAGCAGTTGATGCAAATGTATAAAGAATGAATTAAGAGCTGATGATCTTTGTGCTGAAGCATGGAGGAATATCGGTGACGGTATGGGTGGCCAATACTTTGGGAAATCTGGTATTTATAGATAAAAAAAGAAAAAAATGGACAAAATAGGCTTACGTTTACAGTTTGAAGAAAAATTTAGAAGAAAGTAACTGTAAATCACTAACAAAGGAATCACTAACAATTTTAATTTTATGCTGACAACGATCGTAAAAATTTATCTATATTATTAAAAGAATGGCTTCTTTACAAGGCTCCAAAAGTTCTCCTGATTTGATTGTAATTGAACAATCTGTGATATTGTCTTGATCTATAAATAAGAAAAAAAACAAATAAATACAGTTCAGAATTTGAAAGAAATCGTCTTAATCATGTGGAACCGAATTTCATTCAGCAGCATGTTAGCCAAAAAAAAACTTGGTAGAATCGATGCTCAAGAAGTTGATGATGGCTATTGAGAGTAACAAAAACATCCATACAAAATAATAACATCGATTAAATTATTATTTTTTAACTGATTTATTTTGTATCATATTTTTTTTTAATAAATTGCTTTTTATATTAATAAACTTGGTGATACATAAATAAATAAATAAAGAATAATAGTTTAGAAATATTTAAACTCGCTAATTTAATCGATTATTTTAAAAGGGACATTTGAATATTATGCGATGTATTCTTTAGAAGAGATCTGACAAAAAGTGTTTGATTTTAATGTCATTAAACAAATTAATAGAAAACCGGTAAGAGATAGATCTAATAGAAAACTATATTGGCATATTAATAACGCTAAGCCTATATGACATATTAATACTAAGTCTACAATCAATCATCCTACCAACCAAATTAAATAAAGTGTTAATTAAAATCAATCATCTATAGAGAATGTGGTGTTTTATTAGTTATCAATATATCAATTAAATTTTCAACTTAACTTGCCATTTTATTATTGGTTCTTTATGAATTTCCCATTTTATTAAGCTTTAGTTTTTTCTCCACAACCTATTTTGAAGCTTGCCTTGATTTGTATCGTTTTTTTGGGGGGCTTTAAAATGATTTTGTCTTTTTTTCCTTTTTTATTATTCATTTGTTTCTTTCATCGTAACAATAATTAGATATTAGACAACAATAATCAGTATTTTTGTTTACTATTTGACTGTCTGTACCATCAAACTCCAAATTATTTTTTTTTCTTTGGCTTCATTCTTCATCTTTTACTAAGCAATTATAATTATTTTAACATAAGTTACGGTTTGTATGTACTTTATTTTTGATTTTTGTTACACTTTTTAGAAAGTTGGCTTGAATAATCAAGTTTCTGCATTCAAATCTTTCAGCAACATAATCCATGAGTATTCATAAGACTTATTCTGTAAGATGTTGATTACACTTTTATAACCACATCTTCAAGCGTCAATCTGTTTCACATTTTCTATCTAAGATAATATTTTGCATGCTTCGCTTCTTTATGAATCTGACTCAGATTTCGCTCCATCTGTGATGGGCCAGTGAAGAAGCTCTGGGTGATGGGTTTTGACCAAAACCTTCAAGTTATGTGGTGATACCTAAATTGGATATCAAGTTTGAGCTCCCATGATTTTACGTTCAGAGACATTTTGTTCAAACACACACACATACACACACATACATACATACATACAAAACGGACAGAGAGCTATAGAGGCTCCTGGAGCGAGAAATCTAAGGACAGCACTGCTGGATTCAAACACGGGACTTCTGTGATCTAAATCCAGTGCACAACCACTAATTCCGCCTTGAAATGAAAAGTTAAACTATTAAATAAATATGACAGTATTAACTGACGATTGGAATTAAGGCTAGTAGTGCGCATTAAGAAGGACGCCGTGGAGCACAATAGATGAAATTCATCGTAATGCAAGTATACCTGTAATTTGTTTTAAGCATTGTAGATGGAAATGTTAAATCTCTGATAGAAATAGTAGATAGATAGATTGTTAGTGGGGGGGATTATTGCACTGCCTGAAAGATTATTGTGTCTCCCGGAGCCTTCTCAGTGCACTGCCGCCCTCCGAGCACTATTCTCTAGCTACAGGCTGCACCGCCCATCACCAGAAGTGAGCTGTAGAGGCTCCTAGGAAGAGAAAATCTAAGGGCAGTATGCTGATTTCGAACCCGGGACCTCCCCGGTGCTAGTCCAGCGCACTACTACTGAGCTAATCCTTTTCATCTCCCTTGGCTTACGCTAATTAACTAGGAACGGAGACCCTACTTGTGTGTTCTGTTTGTTCTTATCTGTAAAGAGTAGAGTGTATGTAGTTTAAATTTATTGTGTACTGTTCTGATTGAAGTGCATGGAGTACTGAACTTTGGCAACCCATGGGGTCGCTATTCCCCAAATAACTGCATGCAACAGATACCCCTTGCGGCAATGTTAGAAATAGTATTTAAATTAACATTTATTACTACACAGCCCCACCAACTACAAAATGTTGCTTTATCAATTTTCAGAGTTTCATACAATCGCAGGTTGCAGGCAAATACACATTTAAAATTACATATAAAAATCTTTGCTACATAATTAATATTAATCAGAAATTCAAATTATCCAATCTATGTGTAAATAAGATTATATACTAACAATGAAATACAAATAATAAAACAAATATTTTGTGTAGACAGTGCTTGGTAAAAAAATGACGGACTTATTTTTGTAGTTCCAACCTTCAACCCCCAATAGTCAATTAGTGAGATGTGGCAGAAACATTGTAGGTGAGAGAACACATTGTAACTTTCTATTAGATTCTGAATTTGAGAAAAATCTAAAATTTACCCATAATTAATCAAAAATAACCAACTTAGTTGTTATCTAATCACATATTTATCATTTCCAAATTCTTTAGCCACATTACACATGTCCTTATAGACAATTTACATGGGAGCGTCCCTCTAATGTTTGCTTTGCAACCAACTCTTCCTTTATAACATTCCTTTATAATAACCTGCCTTTAGTATCTTATATACACCGTAAAGGCTGATTCTCAGAGTAATATTTTGCCTTAATTCTTTACTTGTCTTGTAGCTGCATCTTTCCCCTTATTACAGGATGACAAAAATGCTCTGCAACACATTCTTTTTAAAATTTTTAACATCAGTCTGAACATTTGAATCTTACTATATAATTCACTACTGTCTAATACTTTTTGTACATATTTTTACTAGACTTTTTCTTTACAATGCATGTTAATCTTATTTAACAAAGCACCTGTCATCTTCAAAAAAAGATAACACTTATATATCCCATGAATTAAGTAGTCCGAATACTTAGCAGCATTGTCCCTATATTAAGCCATATCCTAATAATCCATTCTTCACAAACAGAAATGAACTTAGTCGAAAGATCTATTTTGCTCGTCAAGTTAGCGCCTAGCAACATTGAAATTATTAAAGTACTGGCAATAATAATGACCGTGAACTAAATATATAATAAATAAATAAATTAATTAAAATAAGATTTTCTTTTTTCAGTTTATTAAAAAAAAGAAGAAAATTAACGTCTAAAATTAAAAAAAAAAAAAAAAAAAAATTAATTGTAAAGTAATGATTGTTAAGAGCTAATTAGATTGTTGCACAAATCGAAAAGGGGAAAAGTTTGTGAAAAATTTATTGGTTATGTGTTTAGGTGTGTGTGTGTGTGTGTGTATGTGAATCAAACCAGTTATATGACAGTGAACACTTTGGACAGGCAATCTGGAACAAACCGTTGGAAAGGGACAGACAAGTTTCCCCAACATCTAATACCGGCCTCTCATTCTCTTTCTCACTCACACGCACGCCATCACACAACACACACACACACACACACACAAACATACGTATATCAATCTGTACACCCATACTCGCCCTCATTCCCTCAGACACACACCCCCACACACACAGACACTAACCTCCACTCTCTCATACACATATAACATTTCTGTAGCCATACTCTCCAGACATGGTCTCTTGAAGATATTTCTCTTCTTTCAAGCGCAAAAAGAATGTCAGAATTTTCATTTTCCCTTCGCTCCCGCTGGCCTGTCTTTCCATCACATTTTCTATCACGCTAAATCAGTTTCAATCATAATTCTCAATTTTGTTTCGTATTTTATACTTAGTTAACATTGGACAACTCCTTTTACTAGCACAGCTATTTCTCAATATTTATAGTGAGGTCTTGTCTGTATAGTACAAATTATATGCATTACTATTTTTTTTCTTTCACATACTATATTTAAAATATTTATGTTTTTTATAAAATTTTTATATGCTATATCTTATATTTTACGTCTATTAAATTTAATTTAAGATCAACAAGCTAAACACATCCATCTTTCATACCCAGATACCACTCACTTGCAAATAATATATTTTGTTCCATAAAATCAAATGAATTATGATAGAAATAAACAGAATGGCTTTTAAAAAGGAAAATTCTTTTTATAAATATTTCGTATGCGAGGGGAAGGGAGGTTAATAACTTTTCTATGATTTTGGGAATATGAACTTTTTAACAAAGATATAACATTGTCCAATCAAATTCAGTTTTTCAAACTAAACTGAAGTTGGTTTGCTTTTTTTTCTTTTTTTTTTTTTAACTACTTTTTCAATCGAGCTTTTTTTAATATTCCAATAACGTCAGGTGTTGTTGAATACAGGTAGATTGCAAATATATTTAAGCTACCCACACTAATTCATCAAATAATAAGGCAACACCAAAAATTGCCTTTAAATATCGCGCCAGTATCGAGCAAATAATCTTGCAGTCCATAATATCTAGCCGCACAGTATTAGTAAAATTTTTATGTAATTTAATTGAAACAATGGATAAATACTTTCCTAAATTTTTATACCACGTTTATTTTATTTAATTTACAGGAAAAAAAAACATATTCATAATCACAAACTTTCAAGATTTTTTTGACTTTTTTTTTTATCTTGTTTATTTATAATATTTAATAATAAGATTGACATTATCAAGCATAGAAGAAAAAACCCCAAATCTTGAACAATGATGGTTGGTATCAAGTGATCACCAAACTGTCTGAATATCACTGAGAAGGTGGAATTTATCAAACAGAGGACAAAAACCCCCAAATCTTGAACAATGATGGTTGGTATCAAATGATCACCAAACTGTATATCACTGAGAAGGCGGAATTTATCAAACAGAGAAGAAAAAATCCCAAATCTTGAAAATGATGGTTGGTATATAAATGATCACCAAACTCCATATCACTGAGAAGGGGAATTTATCAAACAGAGGACAAAAAACCCCAAATCTTGAACAACGATGGTTGGTATCAAGTGATCACCAAACTGTATATCACTGAGAAGGTGGAATTTATCAAACAGAGGACAAAAACCCCCAAATCTTGAACAATGATGGTTGGTATCAAATGATCACCAAAGTGTATATCACTGAGAAGGTGGAATATATCAAAGAGAGAAGAAAAAACCTCCAAATCTTGAACAATGATGGTTGGTATCAAGTGATCACCAAACTGTATATCACTGAGAAGGTGGAATTTATCAAACAGAGAAGAAAAAATCCCAAATCTTGAACAATGATGGTTGGTATAAAGTGATCACCAAACTGTATATAACTGAGAAGGTGGAATTTATCAAGCGTAGAAGAAAAACCCCCAAATCTTGAACAATGATGGTTGGTATCAAGTGATCACCAAACTGTCTGAATATCACTGAGAAGGTGGATATTTTTGAAATTTGTTATTCACACTTTACAAAACACACACACACACACATAAATTTTTAAAAATAATAATTTAGGATTTTTTTGTGTTCATGATGTGAACCCTGATCTGTGTATTACTGAAATGACCGCCTGTTAATAACATTTTGCTATTCTGCACCCGAATTCATGTTTTTACTCAAGGTTAAAATTAAAGTTTACTGTACTTTAAAATAATTCCTAATAATAAAATGCAAGAGAGACTTGATGATATATCTGTTTTAGAAAGATATAGGTTATATCAAAATATTAGAATAGAGGATGTGCTGCAGTCAAAGTTAAAGCGGCAAAGCGAGCTTAGTTTGTTCGTCGTAGCAAATACCATGATGCAGAAACTAACAAGGCCAACCAACTCAACCCTATAACTTACACAGGCGCCCTTAATAACCCTGTGGATATGCAAATTCAGCTTCTCTCTTCTTACCTCTAGCCGCTGTTTCTCACCCACTTCCATCTTAGTGTCCTACTAGGAAAACAGCTTTTCTTGAAGGTAACGACGTAAAGGGTAATTAAACACAAATATTTATGGAAAATCTTGCACACCCTAAACCATTTCTACAAACCAAAAGACCCAAGGCAGCCCTTTCGCTGCATCTCTTCAATTAGCGTTTACTCTTGTAATCCATTTATTTACTTAAATATACAATTATAGACAAATGTAAAATATTATTATTATTATTATTATCTATATATATAAAAATTCAGCATCCTTATGTTTGTGGCCGCCAAACCCGAAAAGTAGTCGATGGATTGACTTGAAATTTTTACACAACGTTACATTTCTACATAAGGTGTTTATATATACTTTTTATTCCGAAGTTCCCATGGAAACGGGAAATTCCGAGCGTTTCGTGAGTTTGGCAGAAATAGACAGACGTTCTCTGCCGAAGATATTCGGCACAGAATACGTCAAGAAACACAATCATGGCTTGGATTTCACAGAAGAAATATATACAATGAAGCGCTAATCTTCATTGAGAATCTTTGTCTTGCAATGTATGGCAAGTTGTTGGCACTATTGAGAGTAACAGTACCGATCAATGCAACATTCGAGAGAGAACTGCTCAGAGAGCAATCATACACCAGAAATGACTTTTACAGCTATTCGTCTAAGAAAATATAGTGAAACTCCTTCAAGAACAAATGGTAGCATTTTATACCCATCATACAAGCTGTGACCAACCAATCCGGTGTAATAAATAATAAACATAACAGTTCATAGATAGTTATTTTATTTCAATTAATTATTTATCTTATTTCCTTTGTTTTAATCCTTTATTTCTACAGTAATACTTAGGTAGTAAGTTACAGCAGTATAAGACACTGGCATTTTCAGGCAATCTTTCTTTCGAGTAATACGTAATCAATGCAAAAAGCAAATTTCAACGATAATTTCACTCACGTGATTCAACAAAAAGTGTCTCTCGGGTTATATGGCAACAGTTATATAAAATATTACGTCCTGCAACTGAGTTTGTTTCTTAAAACACTTCACTAAACTGCTACCACATAAAATTAACGCTTCATTCCCGGGAGTTCTATTATTGCTGTACCTAATGCAATAATAATAGCAGGAATTTATGATTTCAACATTAAATACTCTAAATTAAGTACAGCGGACCTTCAAAAAAAACGCGGGCGATATTTTTCTTGTTTTAGGAAACCCGTTTAGTTATCATTGCTTGTATTATGTTAACATTGCGCTTAATAACCATGCATAACCTAGAAAATGTTGGATGATTGATAAATCAAATTTTATAAAAAATTACCATAGAATTTATGTGAAATAAACTCCTTAAAAACATCTTTTATGATCGCAGCTTTCCACAGATGTATTAACAATTTATAAGAAATATTGCGTTTCTAAACAAAACGTTGAAAAGTGGGTAGATTTTGTTTCACACTTATTTCAATCAAATAGTAAAGATAAAGGTTGGTCTGGGAGAATAGATTGCAGTGAATTTTTTTTTTTTTAAATTATTTATGATCCGATATCGGTAGGAAACGAGTATTTATGGCATGACTTATTGAGGGCAAGATGGGCGGTAAAGAGCATTGTGATTCGGCGCAGTATTTTTTAAATTCTGATGAGTAGATCATGATTCATTCATGATTATGATGATTGTAATGATTCATGATTTTGATAAGACGAAAATTGGAACGTTTGTAAATCTCTGAATTTTTCAGCCTTGATAATAATTTATAAATGAAACTATTATTGGCATATCGGCTGCCATTGTGCAGATATCTTCCTTCCATCTCGCCCTGAATCATACGAGTGCCATCGGAAGTATCCCCGTCCAACAGTTGCTGTCATGACCTTGAAGGGCTGCCTTTAGAGCTCGGTGATTGTATTTCACTTGCCTATTGGATTATTCCGGATGATACGCGGTGGTTTTCAAGTGAAATATGCCCAACTTATGCTATCATAGTCTCAGTCTTTTCGAACTAACCGTATTTTCATTGCTATATTTTTTTTATTATGCAGAATCGTGAGCGTACCTGAAGTTCCATAGACGGCTGACAGGGATTTCTAATCTCTGATCCCAATGCAACCTCTTCATAGTTATTCTGAGAATAGCCCTCTTCATCGTCTTTCCAAGCACTAAAAGCAGTGAGGTAAGATTGAGGATAATCTTATCACCTAGCTGTTCTACAAAAGTTCTTATTGTATCCGGCATAGAAAAACGACTGACCTTATCAATTACCTAACTTGGCCTTGACAAACCATGTTATCCGTTTTGCCCATAGGTGAATAAGACACTAATTTCTAGTATCCACTAGCTGTACTAATTCTCAGTAGCTTCCTTCTTGTCTCAAGCAATTATGACAACATCATCGGTATCGTCTTGAAAGGAAATGTTTTGGATGGTTAATCCACTAAAGGCATGATATCGGGGCATGGTATGGGGCGTCATGACCGGCGTTGATAGTGGGGAAATAAATGATATGTCTGCCTGCCTGAGTTTTGCCCCAGCGGCCTGAGAATTATGGTTCGCCATTACGTACAGAGTCATGATACTCAGATATCCATTGGTGCATGAACTCCAGATCTGATTGGCCTTCTAATCAGTTGATCTGATGACCTGCTGCTGCACCAAGGACTCCACAATTCTTGTTGACAGAATATGTATTGAATCAAATTTTTAAAGTGGATTACTTTTTTAGCTATACCCTTCCAAAAGTTTTTTGCAATTGTTAAAGAATGTTTGTCCTTGGGAGTGAAGAATATTACATTTTTAATTAACTAAAAATAATGTTATTTCTATTTATATTAAATTATTATTGCCTTTGATATAAATCTTAACAATTTGGACCATTAAATAACAACACAAATATGAACAAAAAAAAAAAAAAAAACTTTGAAAACTAGTTTGGTTTCTGGTGTCGAGCAATGTAATAATCCTAATGTCTTCCAAGTTATTAAATATTGCAGACGTCACCGGAAATATAATTGTAATCAACCATATTAATTAAGTAGCAGAGGGTCTAATTTTTCAAGTAATGGAATTTTGCCAGATAAAAATGGAAGCAGGAAACAAAAAAGAAAAAAAAAAATGCGTCAGTAAAGTGTTTTATCAGATAATGGGGAGAGGGCGACTTTAGAAAGAGAGTTGTGTTTGTGAAGAATTAGAGTTGGTCTGTCTCGCTCACTCTCTCCAAACACACTAACTCACTCCGCCGCGCTCTCATTGCTAAATGAATTATTATGAGTGTCTTGGACAGTAGCCGCCATTTTTATTCCCTTTTCTTTCTCACCGCAAAGTTATTTTTGCTAAATATTTACCTTTTAACGGTGCATTATTATAAATATATATAATAATTATTATTTTATTTTCCCATTGGCAATTTTCTGATCAAAATGCTTATTTGTGACGAATTGAAAATTTTTATGTTATTTAATTTATAGATTTTATTTGGTTTCGTGTAACATTTATTATTATTATTATTATTATTATTATTATTATTATTATTATTATTATTATTATTATTATTATTATTGATAGCTGAAGAAAAACCAACATATTAATAATAATAAACCACCTAATTTGTTTATGTATACCTAGTACCAACAATACGCTTAGAATAGAGGCAGCTCCATTGAATTGTGTTCGTCTCCATCGGCATTCAATTTTATCACCAGAAACTGCTTGAGTTAAAAGTAAACCTTGACCCTTTATAATATAGAATAAAATATAAATATTGTGATACTTCTAAAATTTTGGAATATTATTCATTTTTTTATTTTATTTAGTAACAATAAAATGTCTTATCTCTAAAGCTCCTATTTTAAAATAATAAATCTCATTTAATGCATTAATTATCAGATACTTGGAGACTATACTGTCTACAATAATTAATTAAATATTTATTTCTATAGACCAGGGATTTTTTTTTATTTTTTATTGAAATACAGTTTCAATACATTATGTATTCTGCCTATAGTGTAATAATGGTGTTGAGGGGGGGAGAAATTAGGTTAGATTATTATTTATCATTTGGAGATTCCTGATATTCACAGGATTTGCCGTGTTGCAATTTATTTAAAAGGTACGCGATTGCTTCATCGGTTGTCTTTTGCTGGCCCCATCAATCGTATAAGTTGCCATATTCTTAATTTTCGATGAGCGTTCTTTTAACACTAATAAATTACCGCCTATTGGGAGATTATGTATTTTTGAGTTCTTTAATGATATCGGCTCTTTTCATAAAAAGGAAAAAAGTCGATAAGATTTTAAATGTAAAAAGAATTGAGAGTAAAAATGAAATATAAATAAGCAATGAAATGAATATATGTAAATATGTGAAACTGAAAGAAATGACTTACCTTTTTATCTTCGAAAATGTTGAAGGTGAAGCGGGATTCTCAAACGCTGCCACCAATATAATGATGTTGATGAGGAGAGTTTAATTGGGTTTGATTAATTAGACGAGATATGAAGACACTGTTATAATATATCTATAAGTTTACACAAACTGCACTGGACTTGTAATGATTTTATAGAATAAAAGGTGGGAGTAGAGATATGACACGATGAGATGTATATGGTTGAATCTGATAGATAGATAGATGTCTAGATCTCTCACTAGCTTATATATAGGTTCCCCACTCTAGCCTGCTTAAGTGAGAGAGTACCAGAGAGGGCCTTTTTTCTCTCGGTCGGGCCCGTGTTCTCTCTCTTGCCGTTACAATAGTGTTGTTGTCTGTTATAATAAAAAGACGTGTACGACGTGTGAAGGTATCCCATCCAGTGATGGCTGTGTTGGAGTGATTTGTATCAATTTTGAAGCGAAATGTTATATGGTGTGACGTGTGTGATGGTTAGAGTTTGCTTGTTTGCAAGATGCTGATGAGAAGAATTGTGTGACCGTTGAGGTTTAAAGGGGGGGGGGTGAGGATGAAGTGGTTCGCGTCCGAGATTGTTCTCATGTGCCCCCACGGGTATCCAACTAAATCAATATCAGTTGCAAACGCAGCCTATTTTTTTTACTGGCCCACGCGACATTGAATAGCTGAAGTATGGCTGGGTATAGGTAAAAAAAAAGTTCAGATTTTATTAGTGTATAGTCGATATGCGACTTCTTGTAATGATTCACTGTTTCTGTCTTTATGTATTGCTTCGTTGTAGCATAGAAAGGAGATAAGAAGATAATCCGTAGTGTACGAGGTGGTCTATTTAACCGCTCCGCTCCATAAAAATGAAGTCCGTAAGTCCAAAGCGGTTTCAGTAGATGTTGTGATTGGTCCGCAGACCTGGAAAGCAT
Source organism: Triatoma infestans (assembly GCA_011037195.1). Taxonomy (NCBI): domain Eukaryota; kingdom Metazoa; phylum Arthropoda; class Insecta; order Hemiptera; family Reduviidae; genus Triatoma; species Triatoma infestans. Next base: position 157,529 of record JAAEAF010014329.1, read on the forward strand.
TAGAGATATTTTCCGTGATAGCTTGCTTCTTTTTTGTGGTCATCGACCTGTTTCGCGTTCGCCCATCATCAGGATATTTTGTCAAAACATTGTGACAACACAGACTTGCATAGAGTAAATTCAGTTTGTACATTGGTTCTTTAGAGTGTTTTGTTAAGATTTAACTTGGTTAAGAGAAGAAGGTTTGTCATTATCTGGTTAGGATAATATGTTGTTATTCACTTTTAAAAGGCTTGTATACATTGTTCCTTTTAAAAATGTAAACATCAAACAGTGGAGATATGTAACTTAAATTAGGCATTTGCAGGAAATTTACTTTAATAATTAATTGCCCACAATATCTTATTATTTTCTAGTTGTTCTTTGAGTGTAGAGGAAAATAATTATTACACTTTTTTCCCTCATCAACTTCCTAAATTATCCACTCCAGATAACTCTTTTATACTGCCCCAGGACTTGATTGAATTCCAGTAATTCATATAGACGATGGAAATTTTATTCTATTCTAGATCTCATGACCCACGAAAAGAAATAGATGCATTTAGCTTCAAGGGACCATTGTGCTCTCCAAATACACTTTTACATCAGCCCTGCAACATTATTGAGTAAAATGCCAGAGCGGTATCGGTCATTTCGCCTACAGATGGAACAACAAGAATCGGAAAAATACAGAAATATAGTGAGTTCTGATTAACACCGCCAATGTACGAGATCATACAGCAGGCAGGGAAGGAGGTGAGTTTTCATGTCAATTGATGTGTTTCACATTGGTAATGGTTGTGATGTGATGTTCCCACGGTCTTGAGCTCCTAAGGAATCTATGAAAAGAACCTCCTGGTGCGTAATGTGAGTCCATCAGAGGAAACTAGCTTAAGATTAGGATAGAAGCAGACAAGACGCCCGGTACACACTACGTGGAGTCAGGATAGGCCTAAAGTCAAGATATATCTTCGATTCTAAGTTCGACACAAGAAATTCAGCGCCAAACTTGAAAAATCGTTAAAATTCCCACACTAAGGCGATCTGCTAAGAGTCCATCTCATGGTAATGTGTTCGTAAGGAGGCCGACCCGTCCATCAGATCTCCTCCTTATTTCGCCTCTCTCCCTTAAAAGATACTGTATGCATAAGCATAATTAGTACTCCAAGAGTATTCCGGTGTGCCTCATCCCTCCTGGATAGGATACTTTATTTTATGAGCCATTTTTCAATGTCTCAAAAGCATTTCAAGTTAGTGATATTTGCGATTGATCTAGTTCACCTTCCCACAGAGCATATGTGTTATGGGATGGGATGGATAAAATGGGATAAGGAAAAAGAAGAACGTAAGGAATTTTGCTTAACACCTCTAAACTACAGTCGAATATCAAAATATTAGTATTTGCAGTCAGGTAAGATGTGAGGTGAAATTATTATGGGGCATTCTTCGACTGAAGAAAAAGTTGTGATGTCCCCCAGTCCAGGTGATCCAATAGATAACCCTTTAGTGCTAAATTTGGAAGGGAAAGAGCATTGCAGTAGAATGATTAGTGGAGATGCAACATGGAGTGTGGTCCTTTAGTTTCTTACTACATCCTAGACGGGCGCAAGCCTGTTCTATGCCACCGGACTTGCAGGGGTTCAGACGGCGGTGAACTAGAGATTATATTTTTACAAAAATTTAAAAAAGTGAAAGAAAAATGAAATAAAAAGAAGAAATAGTGAAATATTCACAAATAAAACAACAAAAAATTGACGACTTTTATAATTATTATTACCATTAATACTAAATAATAAACCATTTCTTCAACAATAGCTCCCAATACAGACCATGTGAAAAATGTCATCAATAAGCTGATTCTCTATGGACAAAATTAAAAGTAAATATTTGTAAAATTTTTTGGGTGAATCGTTGGTAGTGTCCAAAGATAAAATGTATTAGAATATTCATATGGAAATAGGGTCTATCTGGGGGGCCTTTTATAGCTGGAAGGGGATGTTTCTTAGATAAGAGACAGGCCATTTCAACCCATTCTTAATGGTATCTTCAGCCAGACTCCTCCTATTTTACTCATACTAACACAACCTCCACTAGTTCCTAATCGCCAAAACATCCACATTTTCAATTCACAAGTTATACTTTTCTTTATTCTATTTTTTTATATGTTTTTAGATCATCAATAAATTTTTACTTATTTTGTACTTTATTCAAAACTCCTTATGTGACATTTTGTTATTTTCTCCTAGGTTGGATTTGTTGGTTGATTCTTCGATCAGATATGGGGGCCATTGTCCAACTTGGGTGAAACAGCTCACCTCAGAGTTAGTTTTATACATATCGACCTTGAAGTTAAAGTCGCAATGCTCTCTTTATTATAATCGTTATCATAAAAAGAAATTCTCTAATATTTATATATTCTATTCTATTATAGTTCTATTCCCGTAGATGGCCCAGCATTTGTAGGCAGCTATGATTAATGGATAGCAATACATACAAATTACATTGCAATTGGAATTGCGGCATTTGTTATTTTATTATTTATATTTTTTCTAATTAACTTTGAAGTCAATAAGAATTCTATAAAATTGTAGCTTTAATAGAGAAAAATTGTTTCTAAAATTGGTATCTTTTAAAAATATAGTTAGTTTTTTTATGACTGGCTCTAAATGAGAAAATACTTTTAATCTAAAAATAAAATTAAAAAAAAATGAGTCAAGCAGCAGCGGGGAGAACCATTATGGCTAAAAGTTAAAAGCCTAATTATTTATTTTCTTATTTGAAAATAAGAGTCCAGCCATAAAAGAACTAACTGTATACTTTTTAAAGATGAGATTTTTCGAAACAATTTTCTCATTTAATTATTAATTAATCTCTAGCATAGACTGGAAAGTAGTAAACACTATGATGTATATCATGAAATTTAGATTTATGATTAACGATTTTTTTACTGAAAAATATATTTAAAAGAAGAAAAGAACAATTTCAAATTTAAAAAATTTTAAAAGATGATTTTCTGAAATGTGATTGGTGATGTTGTTGTATGTTTGTAGTACCACTAGCGGTTTAGTAAAAGGGCTTGTAAGTATATATGTTTAAGATAAAGATAGAAGTATTAAGAAATAATCAAGAGATCACACTGTATTTAAAGTAGATATATTCTCTAAGAGAAATTAAGTTACTTTAAAAGATCACAATAATAAGTTCATAAGTATAATGAAATTAACTGGAATAAACTCTTATGTTATAACTTAAAATTGGCACAGTTCTGATGTGTTCTCCTTGGTGTCTACAACAAATCTCTCTTGAAAAGAATGTCTTCTCTTTTTTCGTTCAATTCCTCCCCTGTGAAGAGAAGGGGGTAGTATAATGCCATCAAGGTTGATGAACTGTCCCAGTAACTGTACTTTTCTACCTGGGTTACCCTTTTTGTGAACGAGCTTGTATTTTCTCATAATTTTGATTATTTTCTTTGAATAAAATAGTTATACTTTCTTGCATCCATCACATTTTCCAATAAAAGTAATGGTTGATACTTAAATATCTGGAAAAAAGAAGTGTTCATTACTGAAATGGTTCATCATAAATAAAATCAAATAAACATATAGAACTATTTAAAATTTTTAAAATCAAAATCCTTAAGATATAATATATTTACAAGAAAATAAAATAACTTGAATAAATAATAATAATAATAATTATTATATAACCTGGGTGAGAATATACTGATGATTATATAAGTAAAGGAACGAACCCCCCTTTACTCGAGGTATGTTCATAATCAATAGAATAATGAATGCAGATCACACTGGCTCTCCATTCCCGCCGGCGGGAGAAGCCAGCCTACAACTGACAAAGACAGTTCCAACCCGGCCTTTATGAAGGTTAGTTACCATGGAAACTTCAAACTTCACAAGTATTAGCAAATTAAATATTTGCAATAATATTTTGGTTTTTTAAATGACAAATATCTATATTATAAAAGTTTAAATTTCTATTATTAAATTGGTTGGTTGCTATTTAATTACGTATTATATGATGGTATGAGTAGCCACACTATTGCATTGACAATAAATTGTTTTCACTCCTCTCTCTTATATAATAAATATTTGAAAGTATCTAATTACTGACGAAAATTAAATTAAGTTTTTTTTGATGTACAGTTTTCACTTTCAATTAGAGGATTAAAAAAAATATGGAATTTATTTTTAATAGAGATACAGTCTTTCAGTCATTTCTTGTTTATTTTTAATTACATATTGCAGTTTAATTATTTACTGAATGTTTTGATATAAAATAATTATATGAATTAATAAAAAAGTTAAAGTACATATTAATGAATTGAATTATATCGCATTTATTTTTAACATCATATTTAAAAAAAACTAAAAAACTTTGCAGTTAAAAAACATTACTCGAGCTTTCAATCCGCCATACCGCTAATGAATAAAGAAAGATAAAATCTTGCTTTTAGTATCCTCGCCTATAGCATTTATACAACTTTTATACCAAAGTATTTTTGCTTTAAGTAAAAAAATCTTGAAATAAACGTGAAAAATAAAAATTAAAGGCTCATTTAAAAAAAAAAAATAATTCTAGAATCTTTCATGAACAAATTATAAAGGTTAGTGAAATAATTTTTTTTCTCCCTTGAGGAAAGGAACATCATCACTGAAATCTAGCTGTTAATACTAGAACTCCCAGTATATAAGGTCTGAAATATTGGAACTACATAGAAAATGTTATCTACTATTTTATAGAATTCTTACTGAGCTCAAAGTTAATTGGAAAGTATATAAATAATAATATAATCTAATCTAGAACCCGGGGCCTCCAAAGAAGAGGCATGGTTCAAAATCACGCATGGCTAAGCGGAAGAGCCATTCTAGCGGCTAAAAATGTCGACGTACTCGATATGAACAACATCATTCTAAACAGAATCGCAGGTGAAACAGTGACATACAAATCCATTGACTCCGTGAGGGACCAAGGTGAAGTAGTGAATTTTCCAACGGAATTTCTTAATTCACTCGATGTTCCCCTGATTACCGCCTCACATTCTAAATTTGAAAATTGGAGTGCCAATTATATCACTCCAAAACATCAATCAGCCAAAGTTATGCTTTGGTACACGACTAGCAGTTAAACAATTGATGAATAATCTAATTGAAGCAACAATTCTAATTGGACCCTCATAAAGGTTAAGACTTCCACAAATACCACTCATTCCGACAGATATGCCATGCCGTTCGAGTTACACCTTGCGTTCGCTATGACTATCAATAAAGCGCAAGGACAAACTTTGCATGTATGCGGTTTGAATTTAGAAAACGAATGCTTTTCTCATGGGCAATTATATGTCGCATGCTCCAGAGGAGCAGACTACTATTGAGCCCATTGTGCATCCCAAAGAACACAACACATCAGACCTGTATCATTAAAAAACGCCAGTACTGAGGCGAGTGAAACTTCTGATCCTGCCTTCAGATCCAGAAATGTGGGCGCTAAATTTCAGGAATCTAATGCGAGCATAGTACACGTACTCTCCAAGAATGTGAAACAGTGTCTCATCCTTTTGGCCGCTATTCCTGCAAACTAGTTGCGCAAAAAGACCCATATTATGCAGATGCTTCCTTGAAAGGCAATACCCTCTAATTAATGCAATAATTTTCCGTAGCTCAACTTTTTTTCTGCCGAGGAGATAGGTTGCGCGAGTCTTTGAGACGCCCTCCAATAAAATCTAGGAGTTCCTGCAATATTTTTCCAATATAATGTATGTTTCCGTTTTAGTAATTTTCCAATGGCCATACAGGCAGTTCTGTACGAGATTCGCCGCAGAAGGTTCCGGACAAATGAGCGTTTGTGAGGCGCCTTCCTTTGCCAGCCAGTCGGTCTCTTCGTGACCTTGAATGCCTTTGTGTCCCATCACACAGCCTATCCGAAGACTACTGTGGTTCTAACTGTTCACGACATTCTCTAACAATCCTCGACCTGATGCAGTTCGTTTTCAAAGCATTTAGTGCGGCCTGGCTGTCAGGGAAGATCGTTATTCTTCTGCTCGTTACATCCGTATCCTCAAGACATTGGGCATAATTCAAAATGGAAAAGATTTCTGCCTGAAAGAGATATGCCGATGACTACACCAGCGCGCCTAATATGTACCCCAGCCCCGACAACGACACAGGTCCAGGAACCATCTATGTATACTACGATTTTGATTTTACTCGTGTTTGGACCAGTGTTAACGTTCACATGTTACGTTCTCACCTGAAATTTGATCCAAAGATATGCGTCTGGTTCAGCAGATCTGCTCCCATATACAACTATGGGATTTTCTCAAATTCCCCGAATATTTTTTCATACCCCTCGGATTTGTGTCTGAGTTGCACATATTGAATGCTGGTCAACCTATATCCAGTCCTTAGTACTCCACCCTAGGGCAGATAGGAGTATAGCTCATGGCGCGTGTAATACCGAAACAAGGCCTTTGGATCTTATCCAGCATTTTCCGAATGAACCCCCTCTCAGTCATATGCCACCAGACTAGTGCGGAGCAGGGTACTATGGCTACTACCATCATGGTATATATCCAATATAACATCCTGGGTTTTTAGAGCCGATGTTTTGTCAAAGCTTTCTTTGCAGGCCTACCATGATGTACATCCAATATCCTCGCAACATCCTCGATTTGAGACTTCATGCTTTGTCAAAGCTTCTTTTACAGGCCCAGAGGGACCGTGTTGCTTTGTTAGTGACGTGTTCTACATGGAGACCCCCACCTTAATATTGGGGTCAGTGTGAATCCAAGATATTTAACCCTGTCCGTTACCGGGACAGCGTTTCCACGAAAGGAAGGGGCCCTGAAACCATCAAGTTTCCTTCTCCTCATGAACAGCACTACAGAAGATTTCTGGGGTATTCTGTTAAGACCTATCCTATTGCACCAACTGGAGCAGTGTCCGAGAGTCACATCTGCGACATCTAAGACAGTATTCAAGAATTAGCCTCTGATCATAATTACCTGCGTAGCCCTGGGGGCATAATAGGAAATAATAATAATAATCAAATGATTAACTAGAGACGGGGATGCTGGTTTGTGCACTGTGTTTGTCCTTGTGTGTAAAAGGTAGAGTGTATGTAGCTTTAGTGTATTTCTCTGTTGAAGTACTGAGCTGTGGTAACCCGTGGGGTCGCTACTCTCCATATAACTGCATGCAACAGATATCCTTTGCGGGTAAACCATAGCAGATAAGTTCAAGTTGAAAAGTTTGAGGCCCAGCTATAAACTCATCCAATTGTTGACTGGCAATGAAAAAAAATGAAACCCTATTTAAATCGCTTTGGCTTTTCGGATTCGGCTGTCTGTCCGAAACGATGTATCGGTAAACCAGAAGCAAACAGTTAGTTGACCACCTGATTATTTTGCTCAAATTCTTGAATCCATCAGAGCACCGTTAATCCCCGCTACTTCAACGTTATAACTAGGCCACCGAACTGACAAAACTACTTTATTAAAACTTTAATAGGTTTTAGAAGGAGGAGAAATGTGTGAGGAAGGGTTTTTGTGGAGAAATAAGCTAGAATGAATGTTGAACACTGTATAATTAACTAGAGACACAAAACTGCCAGGACTTTACACGTAAATAGAAATTAAGTAGCGAGAGATTTAGACTGAGCAAAGAGAAGTATAGCAGTTGGTGGCTGACGCGTTGTAATTGCTGTATAAACTGTTCTAAAGACTGTTCCTCTTTAAGGCTAGCTTGTCTGTATATATACAGAATCTCCCACTCTAGTGTGGTCTAAGTAGCGAGTGAGATTCTCAATTTTGTGTCTCTCTCTCTCTGCTTTAGATCCCTCACTTTGGATCCTATTACAAAACCTATTTTTTGGTAACTCTGTTAATAGCAATGATTTTGAATTTTTTGATATTACATAAAAATAAAAGCTGAGTTTACAAACGCGAATAACAATATATTGGACTCCTAGATTCCATCAAAAAAGTGAAAATAAATCTACTAAGCCGCATGGATTTTTGCTTTGAATCTAACCGCGGGTTTTAGAAAATAATTATTATTGAAATTTCATTTGTGTTTTGTCCATTAGTTTCCAAACAAAAGTTAAAATTGATAGCCTTCGGAGCACTTGTTATTAATGTCAAAGTTGAATAGTGAGTACTATTTGTGACTTTCTGGCTGTGATGATTTTAATACAGTACAGAAACATTTTAGTTGAAAAGGTGAAATAGGGTTTTGTGCTGAATTAAATGAAAATAATGCAGAGGTAATGGATGGAATGAGTGAGTATTAATGGTGACGCAGATTACTCTGTAGAAATTCATCAAGTATTTCACTTGCTGGTTTGTGTAATTGTGTACCACCATCCATTGGTAGATGTAGTAACATTTCCTACAAGTGACTTATGTGAGTGTAAATGTTAACTGCTTTATAATTAATTAATCTTCAATCTTCTCTCAGTAAAACATTACAACATGATTCATACAAATATTCTTAATATAATAATTAGTTATTGGTATATTATAACACTTTGCCATAACACTACTACGATATATATACATCACAACGGATAACATATCCTTTCATTGTTTTATGAGAAGTATGTTGATATTTTATTATGATAGCTATTTCTTGTTTAAATTCAATTCAAAGATCTCGGCCTATTCATGTTATATCATTTCAATATATTATTAATGTAACGGCAAAAGAGAAAACACACAAACACTACCGAGAGAAAACAAACTCTCTCTCTGCTACTTTCTCAGGCCAGAGTGGGGTACCTGTATATAAGCCAGTAACAGATCGGGACATCAATCTGTCTATCAGATTCAACCATATACATCGCATTGTGTCATATCTGTACTCTCACCCTTTATTCAATAAAATCATTACAAGTCCAGTGCAGTTTGTGTAAGCTTATAGTTATATTATATCAGTGTCTTCAGATCTCGTCCAATTATTCAAACCTAATTTCTCTCCTCATCAACTCCATTATATTAATATAATTTTGTTTCTGATATTATTAACATTCTTTGATCTATTTATTCAGTTAAGGTATAATTTTTCATAACATTATCTATTATAACAACTGGATTTTCAAATTACTGATTAGATGATCATTTAACCTCTTCATTGCCGATTAAATGATATTTATAGGAAGTGATCACAAATGGTGCTTTAAATGTGCCCTAATATTTCCATTCTCTTGAATTTTATACATCATGCATGTTGCATAAATTAATATTATATTACTTTATAGCGTAGACAGATTGTTTGTTTTAATAGTTATATATTTTATTTTTCTTACGCTTATTGATTTATTGGAAAGCGTGATATTGATTTACAAGATGAGTCTTTCTTTCTTATTAGCTATTACTAATTTTAATTCATATAAAACTCGCATGCCTTCTTCGAAACTTGCTTGCATGTAAAATTAAATTTTTCATCTTAACCTAGTTCATTGATTTAGATTTAGATGGTTTTGAATGTTAGTCTTCATTGCGTTGTTGACATTAAATTCACCATATTATAGATATTAATAATAATAATAATAATAATAATGTTTATTATTTGAATTACAAGATTACAATAATGGTTAAAATAAAAACTATAAACAAATACTTTACAGGCATGGAAAAACCGTAGGCCCGAGTTTGAGCGTGCACAATTACAAAATAGTAATAACAAGCAAATAGATAAATAAACAAACGAAATATTTTAATTAATAATTAAACAATAAAATAAAACGATTTACTCAAATTAGTATGAAACCAGAAAGTAATAACAATAAATGAAGAGAAAACGAAAAACAAAACAAATTCAAAAACAATATTTAATCGAGGTGTATCGACCCTGAAGGTGTTCATTGTTACATGGGTGAAACGTCGGTTTCTAGCAAACCACTGACGTGCCCTCAACCCAGAAACTCGAGTGTTCTAAATTTAGATTAATAATAATTATTAAATAATAATCAATTTCTACTTGTTAAATTTATTTGCCTACATTTCAAAGCTTGAAGTATCAAAGCATATCAGAACAGTCTAATCTAAACCGTTCAGAAGCATCAAGTTATCAAACGAATAAACCTTTCTCCGAGAACAAATAGACGAAATGTTGAGCGAATTTGATATTAAGCTACAAAGTGAAAAGTGTCCTCTTTTACGCTATAGTTACATAGAGAACTTTCCTTTTGACCATGAGGATCATAAGGCTTGTAATTAAGATTAAGCATTCTCCTCTCAATTTCAGCAACTAACCAGTTACAAGGATATTATCTTGAACGAATCAGCGTTTTGATCAAGTTATTTGTACATATATTGTATAGCGTTGAGAGGCTTGTCCTCTTTCCCTTAGTTTATTCTGAAACTCGCTTTCAATTCATTAATTATATTCTCTTCTGCACGCTAGGAGGAGGCTATGCTTTTAAATTTTCCAAAATTAAAAAATTCCAGTTTTTCGCTACTAAGCTATCCAATTATAGGACCTAGAAATACCCTCACTTCGAACTTCTTAAGCAACCAAGCGAGGGAATCGGGAAGAGTTCATATTAAAATCTTTAAGTAACGGTAATGGAGCGCCAACATGTAAAAAAAAATAAGTTCAAGGCCGGTTTTCAGATGAAGAACATAAGATCGAGTGTATACACAAAAAAACCATAAAACTCTTTCAATTATAAGTGATTCATCCAACTCCATATCTGACTGCGAAACATAAAGTAGGCTTCGATACATTCTTGAAAACTTGAAGGTTGGTATTCATGACTGTATCATTGCTTTTTGTCACACACATTTTCTCTTGGTGGTTATGCTTCAGTGATAATCTAGGAGTCAACAGTACTCATAAATATTTACAGCTATTTAATTTCGATATTACGTGCCTTGAAAGTCTATTGCTCTTTTTAACTGAGTTTACAGCGATTTCGAAAAATTGTATCCAATTTATTTCAAAATGATTTATCCAAATACATTTCAAGATTCCACTTCTCACAATATCAGGCTAATTTGAAAATGTGGCGCTGCAAATCACGAGGGTTTTTAGAAATTAGAACAAGATCACCCGCACAGAGTGCCATTTTAATTAACTTCGAAATCAAATTATTCTTCTGAATCATTTATAAATAATGCAAGCAGGAGGGGACTCAGTAAACAACCTTGCCTCCACTCCACTGTTCAACTGAAATTTTCGGTTTTCCTAATAGGCGTCCAGATTGAAGAAATAAAATCAAATTTTAAAAATCAATTGTTTGTACCTAAAAGCCGCGAAGAAATTCCAGCGTTAATCAAGTACACATGATCAACCGTATCGAAAGCAGTCTTAAAATCCACAAAGAATGCATACAGTTTTTCCATTTGTAGTGTAATTACAATTTGATCACATTTTATAAGAGAAATACGCAATCTATTGTAGAATTTCTCTTCCTAAAGTAGCATTCTCTAAGCATTCCATCTACCTCAAAAATTGCATCAATACATCCAAGAGAAGTCCTCAAAGCAACTTGCCAACACAGTTTAGAAATTATTGTATCAATTACGGTGCTTTGCTATTTTTTACTCTACTCAATAGTGTGGATAGTACTTTCTTAGGAAATTCTCGGTCTGTTTGGTGAGAAATGTTAAAAGAAACGGCATAGTGCATAAATTGCGACATTAGAATCTCACAGACAAAAAGATTTTTAAAATGGTTCTATGCTGAATTTTCACAATTTACCAAACGCCTTAGTCTTCCTAAAAACTTTCACAATATGCAAAAAATCTTTGCTGCTTTTAACTGATTTTCATTCCTTTATGATGGCATTGTAAAACTGAAATTTTTTTTGTAACTAAGTTTTTGTAGTAATTATTGGCTTCAAAGTACGCATTCTCTGCTATGAATTACCTATATATTTTGTCTGGGCCAGTGAAGACAATATATTACTGGCTTAAAACAATTTACCTATAAATAGTTGAACGAATTTTTTAATTTGTAAAATTGGCATTCTTCTCTGAAATTCGTGGAATTTCATTTTCTTCAGAATTTTATTAAAAGTAATAGCATTAACTTTGGCAAAATCAATTTCATATATTAAAAAATTATGGCTTTATTTCTTGTTTTAATTTTAAATTTATTATTTGAAATAAATTAATTTATATAAATTGAATATTCCATGTATTTATTGCATGAGTTAAAAGTAAGAATAAGAAGTTGAATAAAGTCCAGATTAAGATAGATTTAAGTTTAGAACTTAATGAAGATGAAGACCTTGTGTATATTGGCTGTTAGGGGAGCAGCCAAGGGACGTGTATGTGCACATAGAAAGACCAGTGTGTCGCCAACATAGTCTGATTGCCGGTTTGGACCTCGCAGTGTAATCAGACCTTACATCCATCACCAGTCTCTTGCCTTCTCTTCTAGCCCTCGTACCAACAGCAATCCGGCCGCCCTTTATTCACTACAACTTTCACAACCTCTACTGTCACTATTACTTCTTTCCTACTCTGCTGTGCCTAGTCTACACTTGTCTACTCTATCCTCCAGCCTACAAGTCTTCATAAAGAACTTTTTACTCCCTCTCAACAGACTCAAATAGTTTAACTCTTGCAATTTAGCAAGAAGTTCATCTCTTTTTATGTACTAACCGTATTTTCTATGTATCTTTCACTTGTTTCCTTTGAATTCATACAATTGAAAAGAAAAAAAAAGTCCCTTCTTTTGTGCATATTTTGTCTAAAATGAGAATGAATACCGACACACCTGATAAGTAGGTTGTCCGGACTGAAATGCTGTGTCTGCATATTATTAACCCTCAAAATAGAGTACAAGTTAACTCTATTAGCTACTTTTGATCAGAGCGATATTGAATTTGACGAATATCTGGTGGGGACATTATGAATGAAATTGGAATGGATATTTAGTGCTGCCCTTAGATATAACTGCTGTTCAGTTAGCTAATAAGGAGTATACATCCAATAGGTGGGGGTACACTGCTTATTTTATAGCACTCATTTTCTATTTATGCAATTTCAGTTTTACTGAAAATTGACAGTAATCACAAAAGTTTTTAACTAAGATGGGCTTCTCTTAGGTAGATTTTCCAGTTCTAAATTTAAAGCTCAACAAACTGAAACGATCCACGCTTTCCTACGATTGTTACGTGAATCTTAGTTAACATGAATATCATGTATTAAAATTAATTGCATTTTATTAAAATTTATTTCATTTTTATTTTATCTAAACTATACAAATTGGAAGCACAAAAATGCAAAATTATTTAATTTTATATGTGAATATCAGCATCTTTTTATTTTTTGTTATGTTAATTTGGGACCTCAACTCAAGGAATGGGAGATTGCAAAACTTAGCGTCAAAATGTCAGCAGCCTGCGGCGTTGATGATTCAACAATAGAACCACAGTAAGGTCGAACTTTCATCCTTAGTGTGGTTTACTGTTTCAATGTTTTCGCTTTTTTTAAAAAAATTAAAAGAATAGTGATGTTGTGTGTTCTTGTTGGGATTTTCAAACAAACAATGAGACTGTCACAAATGCTTTCCAGCTTATTTGTTGATGCTTCATTAAGCTCTCACCGGAGAGAGCAGATTCCTTAGAGAAGAGGTCAGAAATGCTTTTATTAAAGTTTAATATTTACCAACTTCAAGCTGCAATGAAAGAACTAATAGTATAGTGATTTAATGAGACCACTCTGGGATTTCGGGACTGATATTGGTCGGACTGCATTCTACTATATCTGAATCAGTAAAATCCAAGTCATCCAAACTAAAGTCTTCTGCTATAATTAATAAACGTGTCCCTTCTATACTTATCAAACCTCAACCTATCCAGCTTACAAATTATATTGTGTCAAATCCTTTAGTCCAATTTCTCATTTCTCATGGTTATTCTTTGGAAATTCCCAAGGACGCCTAAAGCGCCGATGGTCCCACAACTTCTAAAGAAAAACAAAAAAAAAAAAAAGAAACAGCCAATTCCGACTTTCTAATAATGTTCGATCTCCAATCAGGTTATTTAGCCAATTATATTGAATATATTGAACCTCCTCATCTTAAGAATATAGCAAATGGAAGTTCTTGCCATTGAAAATTCCTAGTAGGAAGGTGAAACAGAAATTAATAAAAATCAGGTGTTATATCTGTTACGTAATAGGATTTTGTATAAAGTTTGTTCACTTGTATACTTTGAATCTCTTCAGTTAGTGTAAAGGCGTGGGAGTGATGAGTTTAGAACTATAAGTACCAATTTTTTATCGAACTTAAAAGTAAGACGGTTTGTAAATGTCAGAAGGCGTTAATCCATTCATATGATGTATGCAATTGTCGGCTTATTGGCCATATAGCCTAGTCTTGCGAGGCAAAAATATTGCTAGAATTTTTTTTTTAAGTTTTTTCCCGAAGTTTCGGCAAACTTGTTTGCTATCTTCAGTGGCTTTCTACAAACAGAAATTATAAAAATATAAATCGTAACTAGCAACCTTAAATAATCATGTTCCTTTAAAATTGACAGTGAGATCTTCTCATCTCTGTGACTGTCTCAGCGTACGAGCGTTGACTTGATACCTCCAACCCGCAATTCCAGAGAACCAAACCAAGGGAACGAACGGCTAGGTATCTATACTAATCCTAGAGGTGGGTATGGACATTGTGAGAGTATGGTATTAGTTGGTGGCACTTCGGTCGCATTCCTCTCATATTTCTATATGTGTGAGAGCCGATAGTGTATTTCAACCATTTACCATTAGAATGGAAATTCAAGCGGTAAACGGTACAACTGTTCCACGTTCATACAAATCAAATCTTTTAAGAAAACTACAACAATTTAGGAAATCTAAATAACTTTTATATTTTATAAATCTAAATTTTGGGTTCATTTATAAATGATTGCAAAATCTTGAGTGGAGAATCACACCATCGTTACATATAATATATTGTTTTTTTTCTTTTTAAACCCAATTAGTGATATTGTTTTTATATATGATTAAAAATAATTAAGCTATTTGAAAATTGTAGTTAGGTAGTTTTCAATGGCTCAGCTAGATTTAATTTATTTTCATATAAATTAGAATTTTATTTCATGGGACGATGTTTAATATTTTTACTGAGAACATTCTAGAAATGTCAATGCATTCTGAAAGAGAGATAATTTGATCGCAATGTCGTTTTGTTAAAAGATCTGATTTGCATGGACCTGAAACAGTTGTACAGGTTCACCGCTTGAATTTCCGTTCTAAAGGTAAATGGTTGAAATACACTTCCGGCTCTCACACCTCTACAAATATGAGAGGAACGCGGCCGAAGTGCCATGAACTCTCTCTCTATCGTGCATCCCCACCTCTAGGATTACTGGCCGTCCTCTTGGTTTGGTTCCAGACATCTCTGGAATTACGACCACTTTTATTACATATTCTCTCTCTCTCTCTCTCTCACAGTCAGCTTTTTGTCTTTTTATTTTATTTATTTCATACTTTTCCACCAAAAACGTGAATATAAATTTGAATGTCCTTAATTTGAGAATTGTAACAAATTATATCATTCATGAATTTATGGATTAATGTTAATTTAATTTTGAATAATTTAAGTTAACTTTTAAATGAACCGAAATTCACGCTGATTAAATAAAAAGAGATAATAATCTTTTAATTTGTCACTACTCCGACAAAAATGGTTGGGGAAAAAGTGTTTTTAAATTATTGTGTTATTAAATTGTTTAATCACATTTAATATCGATATTAACTGTAGGTTATTATTAGAGGTAACTAGCGATTCTTTGTTTAACAATAATACCACTCTGATTCGACAATTTATTATATATTGTTTGTTTTTTCCGTTTAAAATATATTAATTGAAGATTAAAATATAAATTTGTAATTAAAATCTATTAATTCATAATTGGAAATTACCAATTGCTTCAAAATGTTGGCCAATACATGGTTAATTTATTAAGTTAATTAAAGTATTGAAAATATCATATTCCCACTGCGCGACAATTAGATCTTGTCATCTCTACGACTGTTTTGGATCGTTGACCTGAAACGTCCAATCTTCACCACCACATTAAGAATTTATAGAAATGGTTGATTTGCAGAACTTTATGGATCGCGATCTATCTATTTATAGACCGACTCTGGCTTACCAAGCACATTTTCACCACAAAAACTTGTCAACTATTTATTACCAACTTCTCATATACACACACACATACTCACATTCACACATACACATATTTATACACAAATAGAGAGACCTTCTAGGTTTACAGCTGTATATTGATTAGATGGCTTCATAAACACGCGCGCACACCAAATTGTTGGGAGTTTAATATTTCATTTTTAATAAAACTATTGTTTCTCAGCACATACAAGTATTTGAAAAAAGTTTGTTTTAAAAAAAAAAAAAATTTCTCATATTTCCTTAATTTTTCATAGTCATCGATTAGTTTCGGACGTTCGCCCAACACATCCCAGGTTTGCCAAACATTGCAAAATCGTCGATGAAAGAACTTAGTGAAATATAACGGCAATTAATTTTTAGGAGTAAAAGTGTTTATTTTTAGCAATGGAGTAGGTATATATTGGGACAGTTTATCACCATATAAATTGTTTAGCGTTTTTTTTATTTTTTAAAGTAGAAATATAAATGAATTAAAATTTAAATGTAACTATAATTGAATTTAAACAATTCTTAGTAAAGTCATTTTGAAAATCACTTGTGTTGTTAATCCATGTTAACAAATTATTATTGGTATTATTTTTTTTTTTTTGTGGAGGGGGAAAATGCCGTCACACGATTGTGGGACTCGCAGCCATCCGCCTACCCCGGAACTGCTAAGGTATTACTTCGGGGTGGTGCCTCGTAATATGCCCTAAAGGGCCCACTACAGACTAGCTAGCCATTCCGCCACGTTTGGGAAGAGTCTTACCGCTCTTGCCACCTCATCATCATGGTCATCCTGGCTACCAATCTGGCCTCCGCCTCTTCAATCTCGGCCTTCAACTCCCTGACCTGGCATCTCTCCCGCGCCATGATGTCGATAGGAGCTACCCCTGCAACCACCAATACCGCAGGTCCCGACACAGTGCGGCACGCACTGGCGATCCTCAGAGCCCACTCCTCTCCAACGCGGCCAGCTGCCTCAGGTGTCTTTTCTTTCTTAGGGCTCTAGCCCGAACCTCGCATCCGTACAAAAGGATGCCATTCCTGACGGACATGAGGAGCCGGCGTCTGCTGGCCCTCGGTCCTCCAACATTTGCCATCAGCCTGCTCAAGCTCGCACTTACCCTTGCCGCCTTGTCGCTGGAGCGCTGCACTTGCTCCCAGATGGTCAGCTAGGCTTCTAAATTAACCCCCAAGTACCTGACGGAGTTCTGAGCTTTCAACGTTTTACCATCGATCCTCAGGCCCTAAGTACTTGGGATCCAACGTCTAGTGAACAACATTAGCTCCATCTTCTCCGGAGCCAGACACGGACCATGTTCTTCTAACCAGGCGGTGACACGCCGCGTGCTACCTCGTAATCCCTAGCTACCACAACCGCGGCAATATCGTCTGCTTAGCCCACCAGGAACGAGTCCTCCGACATACCCATTCGCGGAATGCCATCAAAGGCCAGATTCCACCGATCGGGGCCTAGGATAGATCCTTGAGCTCCTCCTCCTGTAACCGTTCTACTACGGATTCCCTCCACAGTATCATAGCGCAGCTATCTCTCCCTCAGGTAGCTGCGTATTACCCACAATAGGTATTCCGGCGTGTGGAACACTGTTTCCAGACTCGCTGATATGTCCACCCATCTTGCCGAGTTAAAGGCATACGGACATCCATCGCTGCCAATACCATGACCTGCTTCGTACACCAGTTTCCCAGCTGTGCCCTGTATGCAGTTTTCACCACCTCTTCCACAGTTCCAATGGTGAACCGACCACATCTAAAACCGTAATGCCTCTCGGACAGACTCCCTGCTACTCGTATAGACGTGTCAAGCGAGGCTTAAGAAGCCTCTCGAAGAGCTTCCCCGCCGTGTCCAACAGGCACAATGGCCTATACGCTGACGGCAGACTCGGGTCCCCCTTCTCCTTGCTGATCTTACACCAGCCTCTGCACCTTCCACCCACATCTTAGGAAAGACTCTTTCTCTTAAGCATCGACTATACATATTCAGCAGTAGCTGGGGGCATTCCCGGGCAATCACTTTCAGAACTTCTGTTTGGATGCCATCTTGCGTCGGCGCCTTCTTATTATGGAGTGAACCCATCGCTTCTTCTTCTAAATCCACCGTTGTAAATGTTAACAAATTATTAACAGCATCCACACATAACGATGTATGTTATAATAGTTAATATGATACTGTAAATAAGTGAAAAAAAAAAAAATTATATAATATTCTCAAAGTTTTAATCATGTCACTGTATAATAATAAATATTCTGCCCATTGTGATCTGACTACGAAATTGGATAATAGATCTGCACAAAATTAAATTTTTATTGTTTTAATTTGTTGGCAATTATTGACTTTATTTTGAACGCTAGTCGACTCTTTCACCATTCACTGTTGTTTCGAGTGGCATACCGCAAACCGATTGATGATCACAAAATAAAGCAAACTACGTTTCACGGGAAAGATCTCTCCTTCCTTTTTACTTTTACTTACTCCATACTAACAGGAAGTATTGGGATCGTGTGCCACATTTTTGAAATTGAATTGTCACCGGAAATATACTGCACCGAAAATATTGGGATGGGGGATCTCTTCAATACGAAAAAATGGCGTTTTTAAGAATTGGTTTGTGCGTGTATGGGTGTCTACGTGCGTGTGTTAACAGAATATCTCAAAAATGAAAAAAATGTGCAGGAAGCTCAAAACTTGGTATTCCATTTAAGATTTTGGCGACCGAAAATGCAACTTAACTGAATGTTCTTCTTTTTTTCCAGTTTTTCGTGATATTTTCGAAAACGGATCAATGATTTTCTTTAAACATCGTATACTATATACACACGTAAATAACTATTACTTTTATTTGAAACGTTTTCATGAAAAGATTTATTTTTGAGTTTTTCTAAGGAAACAGTAGCGTTATGTACCACTTCACTATAAAGTATGATTTTTACCACCTACAAAATATTAGTAAACATTAGTAAGTATTGATAAAATTCCAAATTTGAAGATGCTCCGCTTAGCTGAATTGGGTTTTTACAGAATAAGTTTGTGAGTTTTTTGGGGGGATTTTTTTTTGAAACCTGTTTCAAACGATTTTCTTTAAGTTTGGAATGTAAGCAGCATAGTAAAACTTTTGTTAAATATTGGCTTTGTACAATGTAATCATTCTACACCAAACTTTGTTGATAGGTTGGCACTTGATCCCTTAACTAGCTGTATGTTTATGTTAAGCCGTACAAGCAATATTTGAAATTTAAAACAATTTATTATTTTATTAAGAGGAGTAAGAAGAAGTCGTGTGAGTGTTTCACACCAATTTTTTTTTTTTTTTACTATCCTTGCAGATCCGTGCGGAACTTTGAATTAATCAATTCAAAGATTAATTTCATTGAAATTGTCATAAACAAAACATTTTGTCTAATTAAGTAGTTTGACCTTAAGACAATTTGAAAAAATAGACATTAAAAGCAGGACATTACTTTATAAATAGACATATTTTCTATAAGTCCTTAAACCTTTTTTTAATTTGATTGAAATAAGTAAGCTACACGAATCATGTCGAGCGAAACCGAACCCTTATAAAAACACAGCTTTCTCTTTGAAGTTTTAATTAATAGTTAGGCACATAAAAAAATTGATATGGAAGAAAGATTGATTCCTCCTCCATACCTTACTGATGTCATATTGATATTTAGTACAAAAAAAAAAGGAGTCTTCCATTTTTTGTTTTATTTCGAAAAATAATTCCTTCCTTCCGTTTTTTTTTTTTTTCATACTTTTGACATTTTTCGGCAAGGAAAAATTCCTGAACATGTTCATGAGCTAAATTCAGGGATTATTCAAGTACAAGTTTGATAGAGTGGAAGTTATTACTTAGCCTGTGTTACATGTTGAAATGCCAAGATCACTGAATTTTTAGGCTCACTTCCTGTGAATCTTTTCCCATTCTAATCCTAGAAAATACATTTTATATTGTTTTTCCTCTTAATTTTCTAAAAAATCATTCAGAAATATGGATACTCTGATGAATATTAAAAAAAAAGAAGCGAATAATCTAAACCGAAGAACAATGAATAGATATTTGTCAATCCCCCCCCCCCCCGGTAATTTTGAGTGGGTATGTAGAAAATTGAAAAACATTTCAGTTTCCGGGTTGAGACCATGTCAGCGGTTTGATGAAAACCGACGTTTCGCCCACATTGTTATTAGCCTCTTCAGGGTCGTAACACTTGAAAGCCAATAAGGCAATGTTCTCTACCAAAGTTCAAGGCCAGAAGAGGATCATAGCAACATGGGCGAACATTGGTTTTTTTAGCAAACCACTGACGCGATATTAAACCGGAAATTCAAATATTTTTCATGGAAACCAAAAGTTCAAAGAAAATTGTCCAACACTTTAAAAAACATTATTACCCATATTAAGATGCAGAATAAAATGTTTACAGGTTATTACTTGTGTGATGTGATAAGAAGAAGAAGGAAGATATAATTTTTAAATAATAAATAAATCTAAAAATTAAACTAGTGATTCCAGCCAGCCGCTATCTGCAGGTCAAGAACCGCGGCAAAACCCTTTCAAACAGGGGTCAATCTACAGTCAAAAGAACCGCCGCACACCTGGCCTGTATTTCCTTCATATAAGGGTCAAAGTACACTCAAGAGGCCACCTGGCTACCATCTGTCGCCACCCCGACCTCTAGGTCAATATACTACGAGAGATGTCTTAGTGTGGCACGTACTTACACATCAGCCGATGTGTGAGTGATGCAAATATAAACGTCGCTCCACTGGAGGAGGGGATCAGTTATACACACGTCATCAGATCAGTTGTTCATCAGTTACACATCAGTTATCAAGCAGTAAGTTTCACACATCGCGAGCGCGTCCCTATTCAAGGTTTTAAACACTATTTCTTTAATATTTATTAATCATTTCATAATTCTTATATTCATTTACAATTGTGCATCTTAGTTTTTCTATTTCAAAACACTTTAAATTATTTGTTAAAATATAGTTTATTTTCATAAATCAGTAGTACGTATTTCGAATAACAATTCTCTAAAACTCTCTAACAAACAATCACTTACTCCTCACATCAACTCCCGATACCAAGACATCTGATACCAATACAACTTGTTACATACTTGCCGTTAATGATGACAAATAAATCGATTTTAAACACATATTATAGAAACAAAATTTTACAATAATTTCGGTTTGATAGGAGGAGTCATTTCATGTTCAATGTTTGGTGTCGTCCCGTTTGAGCGTCTTCTCTTTATTCTGAACGGTTCCGGAGACTATCGTCAGAGATTGGTCTCCATCCAAGTCCATTTAGAACTATCTGCATTCAATGAGTTAGTTTATGACAGTAAATTTTGAAAGTGAAATCAGCATCCTCTATGTTATTTTTTAAATATGTGTTTTCGTTAATACTTGGATATAAGTTATTCTAAGCGATTTCTAAAGATAATAGATTTAAGAAATGCTTTTGGAATAGATAATATAATAAACATTTAATTTTCAAATGATATTCCATCATTCATTGCATTTCGTGCATTATCCAACAATACTTTGTGAGGGACGTACTGTATATATGGGAATTTCAGCTACAGTAATTCCCCTCTGCCTCTGATTGGACCTGTCAATGTACCGTTCTCTTTCAGCTAACACTATTATGTATCCCGTTTGGTGACTGTTGAAGAGGGTACTAGCCCAGTACGTGACTTGACTTCACTACACTCAATTCACCTTAGTTTGGAACCGGCCAGTCTGCTAACCTACACGACCTACTACTATCAACCCCCCTGCTTCTTTCCCCCCCACCTCTCATCGCATATATTCTATAGTTATAGCAACTTTCCCTTACTATAGAATAGATTTGAAAAAGATTGAATTGAATTTTTTTTTTTTAATCATTCAATTCCTAAGCTTTCTTAAATTCCTACACTTGAAAGATTTTATTTTCTTTTTTGAAAGCAACCAAATATAAAAGAAATAGTTTAAGAAATTAAAGGAAAAGGTGGAGAGGTTATGGTGAAATTAAAAAAAAAAAAAGTAAAATAATTAAAAATAGAAGAATTAGGCTTGATATTTTGTGGGGGAGGGAGATGGTGAGGAACAACTTCGGACCAAGTAATTTGTATATTCATTGTTGCCCTTCTGTTTCCTGACACTTTTGTTCATTTTTTGCTCTCCATTATTGTTTAATATTGGTCCGTCTATATCAATCTTAAACACTTAAACTTGGAATTTTTTTTTTTTGCCGCACCAAGTCATTGGCAACACTGTCTTCTTTCTCGCGCTAGCACTGAGCTAATTAATCTCTTCCTCTATCTATTTGTTAAATAAAAACAACTGTTAACAATATATATTTAATAATCTATTAATTAAATAAATTGTTATTAACAACTTAACTAGCATCATAGTTCACATTTAATTATATGATTAAAAATTTTGTATTTTTAAAATTAAAATGACATACTTTTAACGACAGATCCTTACGTGTCGTTTATGGTCGCATACTTTAAGTCAATTGAGGGGGCTTTTGTACGCATTCAGTTAGTTGTCAATCAACTTCCGTCTCAGTTCCAGTTCAGTTTAGAGATTCCTTTAATACTATCTTTTAAAGTATTGAGTTAAATATTGGTAACATTTGTTAGTAGTTTATATCAAATTGGGATGAGGGAGAAAGGAAAAATTAGATCAAACTGTAAATATTATTCTTACCATATTATTTTTAAACAGACAAATAAATAAAATGAATTAATGGATATTTATTTCAGCAAAATCAGTTGTCCAATTACCTATCAATTGGGTTGGCAAACATATTACTTTTATAAGTACATTAAATAAAATCCAAGAAAAAAACTGATTATAAAACCCAGTACCGCACTACAAACCCAACATAGCAATCCAATCCACAAATGCTGAGTCCATTTTATACTTTTAATAAGGAATATTTATTGAATAAAAAATCGATTACTTCCTTTTACTCCTAGTAAGACGAAGTATTGTAATCGTGTCAGATTTTCTATATCGAGTTTTCACCGGAAATATCAGTTTTGAGGTCCCCTCAATCCGAAAAAGTGATTTTTAGCAAATGGTGAAGTTATTAGCTGTTTGTGGTGTATATGTGTGTGTGTGTGCATATTTTATTACGGAAAATTAGTTAACCGGAAGTGCGCTTTTACTGAACATTTTTTTCAGTTTTCTACGAATTTCATTTAAATTTAGTCCATTATAACTATAAACTATAAAAACTATATGAACTATAAAATTTGTCTAATGTAATTTTGAGGACTGGAGTAAGAGAAAGTTGTGTGAGTGTTTCACACCAGGTTTTTTCTTCGATTTTGACAATTTTTGATGTTTGATGTATTTTTTTTATGACCTTTTTTTTTAAAGTTATCAAAAATTAACAACAAATTTTAGTGTCGGATTATATATACATTTTACACAATATTAATGAAGTGAAGTCAATACATACGATTAATTAAGCTAGGCATAAGATAGTCAAGCCGCATAGCGCAACCCTTTAGTTATTTAATATTAAAGTTGCCAATTAACTATGCGTTTTCATTACGGGGTCTTTAAGTGTGTTGTCCCGTCAGCGGCTATTGTAAGTACTGGTGGGGCTAATTCCTACCAATCTCAGAAATTTAAACAGTAAGTTCAGAATAAAATTTCTTACAGTCTATAAAGTAGACTTTAAGAAATGAATGAATGGCCGAAATATTGCTTTGAAATGTTTCGTGCTTTACAAAACATACAGATTTAATTTGTAAATACCCACCCCCGCAAGAGGTATCTGTTCCGTGCAATTACTTTGGGAGTAGCGATTACTTTTCGGTTTACCACAGCTTAGTACTCCATACACTTAGTCAGAAGATAGACACAATACATTTAAACTACATACCCTCTACTCTTTACAGACGAAGGACAAAAACAGTACACAAACTAGGGTCTCCGTGTTTAATTAATTGGCGTAAGCCAACCGAGAAGGAAGTGATAAGCTCAGTGGTAACACGCTGGACTAGTAACGCGGAGGTTCCGGGTACGAATCCAGCATGCTGTCCTTAGATTTTCTCTTCCTAGGGGCCTCTACAACTCACTGTTCGGTGATCGGCAGTGTTGTGGGTAGCTAGGAGAACACTGCTCAGAGGCCGGCAGTGATCTGATAAGGCTCTAGGGGCACAATAGATCTTTCAGATAGCAGTGCAATGATCCCCTACAACAATCTACTTTGTAAATATTTGCGAACCATTTATGTGAATTTGAATATAAGTACAATATTAAATCACTAAATTGGTAATAAATGCAATGAAAATAAGCTGAGTTTCTGTGTTCTGCATCAATATAATAAGATGCAATATAATGAGCAATGTAACTGATAGTAGCAGTTTGAAATAAAATGCACTCTCTTCCACAAGAAGCAATCAGAAAGTCGTTAAATTTAATTCAACATTATTAATGAAGTTAAAAATCATTATTCATTTTTTTACAACTTGACTCCTTCTACTTAGTTGAACTTTGCGACATCATGACTTATTCTCATTGTACAATTTTATGGGGCTCATCAAAACGGTATAATCACCGGTAATATTGTTCCTTTTTCAATCTGTTTTTCCTGTATTATTTGTTGGGCATAAAAAATTACTCTGTTAATGCTGTAAGAAAATGTATTGCGTTCGTATCAAATTCATGAAATGGAGCTCTCACCGGAAATACATTTATTTTAAGACCGGATGTAATTTTTAGAAATTCGTCTATGTTCGGTCAGCATACTTAAATTGCGGAAAATCATAGAAAGCTGAAACTTGATATTTTCGTTTAGCACTGCCATTGGACCAGACAACATGATTTTAATGAAAATCGGTTAACCGGAAGAACCACTTTATTCTATGGATGTTTCAGTTTTTTGCGAGTTTCTCAAAAACGCTTAGAGCTATGTTCTTTAAATTTGGTTAATCGATTAAACATATAGGGAATTTTTTTTTTTTTAATTGTCTATAAACTTTCTTTTATTCTAAACTATTTGATTATTCTTGATATTTTATTCAGTACAAGAATGTTTTTTAAGTTACACATATAAGATAATTTCTTTTGTATTTCTTATTTGTTTTTACATTATTATTAACATCATGATTTTATATATCTATTCTAGGAAATATTTTTCCTTTGTCCTTGCCCAAATCTGTTTGTATAGGACATAAAGCGTAAAGCAATTAAACAGTGATTTGTTATAATTATATTATTAATTAAACATAAATGATGCCATCTTTTATTTGATATATTTTTCTGGAAAAATTTATTGTAAGGAGGAGGGTTTTTGGAGGGAGGTGACGTTAGGCTTTCCTCTAAAGCAGTGGTTCCCCAAACTTTTTCGATTCTCGGCGCCCTTGCTGAATACAAGTCTTTTTCAAATTCTAACAAGCACACTTTGCCAAATAGCCAATAATTTTTTTCCAAAGTTTTAGGTAAATAAAACACAATTGAGATCACAAAAATAAAAATATAATTCAACTAATTATAATAATTAGTGGGATGGATGATCCTGTTAATCGCCGTACATTTTCTTCAAATCTTGGTATTAAATGGGGGACAAAGCCACCCTCATTTCTTTCTCCACATTGATTTTCGCACGGATACTTAGATTTTATCACAGCAACTGCTATGAAACGCCGTCCAGTACAAATAAGGAGTGCCAATGGCATTAAAATTCTTTGAGCTTCATCACTTAGAATTGGAGATTCATCTTTTACTAACATCAAAAATTCAGTTAATTCCGTGCTGCTAAAGTCTGTTTTCAACGTATTATCTATCAACGACATTATTTATCGTCCTTTTTTACAATAGTTTTTGAATTACTCAATCTTGTAATTAATTGTCTTTCGAATCGTAAGCATTATTATTATTTCTTTCTACTTTATTTTGTTGTATTATATATTAACTGAGCCAGACTCAAAATTTGTATAAGAATATTCTTTAACAAATCAAAAATCAATCAATCAATCAATCATCTATCACAAGACAATTCAGTTAGATTCTTGCAAATTTATCTATATTAACATTTTTAAAATATTTCTCAAACCAACTATGATAAGTGTTCTTTAAAAAATGGTTTACATACCTCGAGGGAAATCAACTCCATTGGAGGTCAAAAATTGTTTTAACAGGGGTAAACATTCCTTCTTTCCTCCATCTTCATTCATTTTTCTTTTTTGCGAATTTGCTTAAATTTCCTCAGATGCATGCTGCTTCCCTGCAAGGAGAAATTCAAAGCATTCTTCTTATCAAAATAACACATATAAATATGCTAGTTTTATGGGGGAAAAAAAAATCATCCATTCTTAAAATCTTCGATACACCCGTGTTTCCTTCTCTTTAAGAAAAATATAAATTTCTTGTTGCCGTTCAAAGGTGCGAGACACTTCATTACCATGAGAAAGGTATCATGAATTACTGTAATACAACAAAGATATGTGTTCGGATCCCCTATCTTCACTTAGTTTTGGAAAGTAGCTTCCCAGGAGACTCCAACGATCATAATAATGTTCACCATAGCTACCTACAGCTTAGTGGATCGGTAGAATGAGTTCTTCTGCAATTGTATGGAGCTACTTACATTTTACATTTGTATGTTACCTCATGAAATTTGCGATTCAATGACATTGAATTGAAAATACAAATACAGTTATGAAAATTGTGTAATATTTCGCGGCGTCCCTATGTGGAAGTCATGGCTCCTCAGACCGTCGAGGCGCACACTTTCGGAACCACTGCTCTGAAGTATCCTTTTAATAAATTATAACGAGTCTTTTATCCTCTACATAATATTAATAAGAATTTATGTTTTGCGAAAATTTAGAAATTGAAGGAAAGCGATTTTCCGCATATTTTCTTTATTCCATATCGTAAGCACATATGTATATTTTAAATTAAATGTGAAATTTGTAACCAGGAAATAACCATATAAATAATCAAAAAAGGAATCAGAAGTGTGTAAATTGCATTATGAGAAAGGTCCTGTGGGTGTTTCGTATCACATATTTATTGTAATATTTTTATAATGGAGTTGTTGAGGAGAGAAATTAGTTTGATATGAAGACACTGTTATAATGTAGCTATAAGTTTACACTAACTGCACTGGACTTTATAATGAAACTGATAGAATAAAAGGTGGGAATAGAGATATGACACGATGCGATGTATGGTTGAATTTGATAGATATTCACTAGATAGATTCTCACTGGCTTATTATACACAGGTTCTCCCACTCTAGCCTGCCTAAGTCAGAGAGTAGTCTCTGTTAACCAAAGAGAGCCTCTCTTCTCTCTGCTGGATGTAATGGCTCACTCTGCTGGATGCCATTACATTTCTCTTCATCAAAAACAATATTTTTTTCCTACGCCATTAATCGGCTACTCACCCATTCTAAGTCGCGCGGCCCAGTATTATAATGTCTGAAACAAATATCTTATCAGTTATCACACAATTAGAAAATACAAAATTAAATTAATAACTTATATTTGACGTTTATCCTGGCCATTCAATTATATATTCAACAATTCTTATGTTATGACATCACATTAATCGATTGTCGGCTTAATTTTTAATTTTTCTTCCTTCTACTGTGAATATTGAATTCTCATAAACGTACCAAAACGTAAGGATGTCACTGCTTGATAGTTTTATTTCTATCGTTTTATCTTTAATAGTAGTATTCATTGCTTGGGAAACATTATTCTAGTTGAATGATTAAAATTAAATTTAGGAATAAATTTCTTCTATTCCCTTCCATGATGGAGTTTTTACATAAAATATATTTCCGATTTAAAGTGATTTTCTATCCATTTTTCCAACATATTTCTAAGTATAATTTTTAATTTAAAATAAACGCTAATAGAATGACAAGTTCAGGAACTTTTTTTAATCGAATTTATGTCAAAAACGAGAAAAGTGTATCAACATTGACAGACAATTTTCTTTATGCAGAACATTAAAAAAATCGAATTCTTCGATGGTGATTTAGCGCCTACAAGGTGTATGAATGTGTGGACCAAATTTTAATTGTATCGACTTAAAAAAAAAAAAGTACTTAAATGTCTGTCATTAATTTGACTAGAGTTCTCAAGCTTAAATTTTTCATCTGTGAAATAATCCAGAGTGCCTGTTCATTTCTTATCGTCCCATCCTAGTTGTTGTTTCATGTAAGTAGTTTAACATGTTTATAACTCCAACTTTATAACTATCCAACGGACTTTGCATTGGCACAAAAGATAGTGCACAAGATTTTGTGTTGTGCACGGAGAGTTCCTGTGCACTCTCATGGCTTTGTAGTTGAAGGAGGCGTCCTGGATTTTTTGAAATTTTTTCATTCTCTATTTACTATGCAATCTTATATTAATTTATGTTTTGCAAAGATAGGATCTTTATGGACGAAAGGAATGAAATATCATCACATCAGGGATGTTATCAGGACGTTTGGGAATGTCTGTTAATGTATTGCCAAGTCCAATATACCTACCATCGAGCTACTTGTTAGCACGAATAGAGTGAGGTATGGTGACAGACTTGGAAGAATCTGTCTCGATTGGTATGTTAAAAGTTAAGAGTATAGTAAACATAGAGTAGATTTCCCTTGAACTATTAATAGCAATGTAGGCGCGTAATTCAGGGAAAAACTTTTACCAACTGTAAACTAGTTTCTTCAATTTTAGCCAAAGCCAACACTGGCCGCATACCTGAATGAAATAATCGTACATTATAGGTGAAACGTGATTCTCTACGTTTCTCTACGTTGGGTGTACGACTTACTGGATTGATATCTTCAACGTGGCTTCACTAAATGATTGAATAGTCATTCAGTCAGTTCATCCATCAATTCCCCGTTTTCTAACTCCGATTGTTTTTCATTTATCTATTTATCTCAACTTTTTGCGTCAGAAATGTTTTTTCGACAACTTTCTTGAACGCCATTTCTTATCCATGACCGTATACTTTGGCCGATCTGACCATCTGGATAATATCAGCTTCTAAAAGATAATAGATTTATTATTTATCAATGATTTATTACTTAGCTTTTTCAGATTTCCTTTTCTTAGATAGGTCGAAACATTTTTTTTTTTTTTTTAAATAATTTTTTCCCAATAAAATCGTAGGAGGTTCTGTCTGTGCACTTAATGTTCTTTGGATGAAACGTTCGTTTAAAAAAAACCTATAGAGGCAGCCACATCCATAAGCTTATTAATAATCTAATACAATTTGAATCACATTTAAGTATAAATTGATTGAAAAATTCAGAATTTCAAATCAACATCTTAGTTAGAATTCTTTTATAAAATTTGTTATGAGCTACTAAAGTGGATATAGTTTCGAGATCACATTTCAGTTCATGTACTAAAATCTTGCTGTTTATTTGAATAAATAAATAAATAGATAATTTCTCCATTACCAACGTCTCTAGGTTAATGGTTTCTGCTTGCTAAACAAGCAAAATAGTGGACAATGGCACATATCATTTTTATCGACTCTTATTTGTTCAATAAGAAAATTGAAAATTCATAAGCAAATAATTTAAATCAAACTAAAAATATTTGATATGTTTAAAAAAATTGATTAATTAATTATTTTGGTGTTTTTTGAAATTTGGCGTAATTTTTAAAAAACATTTGAATAATATATTATTTTTTTAGTAGTATTAATATATTCAATCAAGTTAATAGTAAGAAGAATATGGGGTTGCCGCACTAATTTACATATCATTTAGTTATACACAACACACAAACACTTTATTATTGGTAGGACTTTGTGAGTGAGTGTTACTTTCTCTCCAATAAAACTCTGTGCCGCTCTGACGAGCACAAGGATAAAGTTAATGTTGATTTATTCTACAGACGGCGAAGTAGGAGGGCAGTCATAGCTGGTTGTGTTCAGTGGCGGATAGGCCAGACGGGAAGTAGTGTTGCTTCCATGTGGAAATTGTCTTCCTCGTGACCTCCTGCTTTCTTCCACCACTTCAACCGCCCATCTCTATACCCCAAACAAACTGAACTCTACTGCCATAATTTTATTGTTCTTCCTTCTCACTCTGTCTCTCTTTCTCTTTCACCCCCACCACCTTGCTATCCACCTCGGGCTATACTCTTACTATCTCCTTTTGTACTTTACTTCTCCAACCTACTCTTCCTACTTACAGAACGCTCCTGTACTACCTGCTTGCTTTTGCTCTGGGAATAAGTTGTAAAAGGGTGGTTGAGAGACCTTGATGGAGTTGATGTTAAAGGTTGGAATGATCCACTCTTCTTCACCCTATCAACATCCCTACTACACCTGACTTGGCAGTTAGTCGCTTCACACTTTTCTGACCTCCAATTAAAATTAATTTACTATGGAAGGTAAAAAGGTGAAGAGAGAGGTTATGCAGTAGACAATACAACATAATCCTAGAATGAGATGCTGAAAACCGGGTTTTAGAATTTTTATCTTCTGTTTTGCGATTCCAGTCCAGTTTTATTCATACAAATAAAAGATCTCAATTTATTTCAGACTCTGGAAAACTTGAATATACCTCGTTTCTGCAATTTATTCTACATTCTTACAGAATTAGCACTAAAATTTCATCATACAGTTTGGTACCTTTTACCTTGATGATATTGAGATAAGTGTATTTTTTTTTTTCTTATATTTTTAATTTAAACTATAAACCACCTAAAAAATTTGATGAAATTGTACATGATTATTCATGTAATTCAATCTATAAAGCCAATTCGCAATGTAGCAAGTATCTCAAACATTGTTTCCTTTAATGGCCTACTGTATATTGTGTTCATCTGTGTGTAAACTGATTTTGCCATATATTATCGCACTGTTTATCCAAGACATCCAAGACTGTTTATCCGACTAAATATTCTGTACTTTTAATTAGGAAATAATTTCATTGAATTGAATACAATGGCTTTTCCGTGTAATGCTTTGCTTAATGCTTTTGCCTTTGATGAGTTCTACGAATGGCGGGGCTTTTACTTAGCCCACTGATTAGGAAGAGCAGGTACCGGTAGCGGAGGCCTCACGTAAATGACGATTACAAATCCTTCACAGGGAAACCACGATCTTGAGACATGCCTTTCATGGGCTTATGTCAGTTGAAGTGTTCTTAAAATTAAAGTGGATTAGTGCTAGAAAAAAAAAACAAATTCCTTAAACATGAGTTGAGGCTTTCCTTATGCCTTAAAAAAAGAATCAATCAATTAAATTATCTTAAATTGCCTAATAAATAAATACAGAAAATTTAGCCTACTTTTGCTTTAATATTCGATTAATTTTTTTTTTTTCTACAAATTTCTAACAATTATTAACCTTTGAAAACAGTTTGGTGTATCGCAAAATGCAGAATCTCTGTTGACATGCCATTAGCGTCTATTTTTTTTTTTTTTTTTTTTTTTTTTTTTTTGGGCGCATCAACTACTGTGGTTATTAGCGCCCCCCAAATCATTATTTACTTTCTCATACTTACGCCGCTATATCTGGGATGACACATGCTGCTAACCTGGTTGGCTTCTTGCACAACACCTTGCTGAACAAGGCGGGGAAGAGCCCCTGGTTCTGAACCTTTCCACACGTCCCCACTTATATCATCAATCTGGTCGATGAGGGGGAGTGTGGATTTATTGTTATGTCATCCCTTTAATTGCCACAAGTAATTTGAATATAATTCACGACGAGTAAAAGTACTTTGGGTTGCATCAATATTTTCATTCTTATTTTTATGTACACTTTAGCTACATAATCTATTCCGAGGAGGCTATTTACTATAAAACTAGTTGGGGTGTGCAGTACTTTCAACAAATGTTCCTGCACCCCCTAAAATGAACTAATCCTAAATTGAACTTAAACCTAGTGGGGTTGAAATACTTTTATAAAATTTCTTTCAACCCCAGGATAAAAAACCTAATCTATACATTCACACTAACATTCATGAAATAAATACATTTACGCTAATAAATACATTCACGCCAATAAATACATTCACGCCAATAAATACATTCACACCATTAGCGTCTATTATTAGTATTATTATTTTCAATGAAATTGATGGAATAATTTAAAATAGAAATTAAGTGACAAATGGCTCTTTGTTTGTCATCTACGGGAACTGGTTCTATGTGGAAGTAGAAGTGGATATAATGGTGATTGGCTCAAAAGTTACACGTTAAGTAGATTAAATCATAGCATAACTTACAAGAGCTGAAATAAACGGTTTAGGATTTCTGGTACTATATCTTGTAATTTGGAATGCCACCTCTTTTATAATTTTATTTTTAGAATTGTATCTGTTTATATTTGTGACTCCTAGTGAATATGTGTGTGTGTGTGTGTGTTTGGGGTGTGGGGGATATTTATTTGCATTTAGGTGTGAGCAGTACAGGATATCAAAATTAATAATCCGTTTATCAATTATTTATTTTTTATTTATTTATAAAATGTTTACAGACGCAAGACCTTTAGCTCGGAGTTGATACAAATGAAAAACACAACATAAAGTACACATTCTCGTATTATAATATTAAAGAATCAATTCTCGTGAAAAGGAAGAAATAAATACATAATTATAGAGAGAAAGAACATTTAATCAAAATCAAGTGGGGTTGCTCAAATAAAGTGAGGTGCTCCAACTTGACTCAGCGTACTTGGAAATAATACCGAGGGAAATATTCCCACTAAAGGAGCTTTGTCTTTAAGGCTGATATTGATCTTGTCGCGAAAGTCCACGGTTGTCTTAGGCACCACATCATTGGCACCAAACCACAAGACATGCACCTTGTACTCCCTGACCCCGAACTGATCCTTAAAATTCTCCTCATAAAAGGGGATACATTTTTCATAAATGGCCCTTTTCACCTCATCTATTTTCTCACCCTGTTTCGGTGCTTTACTCTCAAAACGGCTGGTCGGATCCAAAATATACGCTACACTGCTGGCATTGTCAAATGCTGTAATATCAGCATATCTTATAGATCCAACAGTATCTGCAGCGTATACCTCTTCGAGAGTCCCATAATCTTTTTTTTTTCCATAATTTCCATTAAGGCGTGCTTTACCCTATGGTGGCGTCTAGTTACAGGAAGCATGTTCTCAGGACAATTACCAAGCATATCAAAGAAAAAAAGAAGAAAAAACACAAAGTAGCCAGTCTGGTACATTAACAAGAAAACAATTGTTCAGATAACATCCTTCATTTATCGAAGAAAAACTTTTGATATTTAAAGCCACAGAAATCAGTTTACTTTGATAAATAATATGTATGTAAATTTTTGTAAACGGAGCAGACAAATAGAAATAGAAATGAATTAAAGTATCCGGGGCCAAATCATGGCACTTGATATTATTACAGATATTATTACTGTCAAAAACATATTAACTGCCATTACAGTACAGAGTTGCCATTTTAAGGTTTACCCATTCGCAGCTAGAATATTATCCTTAATAAATTAATTGAACAATTCCAATGTAATTAATCCTCTGTTAGATCCAAGGAGCTTAAGTTTCTTTAATGTACATTATATCTGCAAGTATCTATAAAATAATGGATATCTTCACATAAATATAAATTTTTAAATCTTAATGTTAGATTGTTGAGCTCTAGTTTAATAGCCACTGGTGCAAGGATGATGTAAAATTTCTGAGACGAACCTACAGGTATTAGGAAGTTGGTTCAATTTAGAGATTCAATTATACTTACAAATATTATCTTGTAAATGTTTCTGGTAAAGAACTTCAAAACAGATTCTAGGCAGTCTTGCCGGGGGGGGAGGGTCATTTTCAGAATTTTTAATAAAAAAAATTAACTAATTTAAAAACAGTAACTTTTAAGTCCAAGTCTATTCTTGTATAACTATTAGGGATGGATGTTTTAGCTGATTATTTATAGGCTGTTAATTTTTATACACTTCTTAGGGATGATTAAATTGAACCATTCTACAGCCAAAAATATTGTATTTATTTTCTTATTGTTTAAATATGTTTCCCAACGTTTCAACACTTAACGTGTCATTTTCAAAGGGATCCTAAAACATTACATGAAAAAAATTTTTTTTATATTATACTTAGATATCATTGTATATAATTTATAAATATATTTTATATTATTAATGGCCGAAAATTATACCAACCTTTATTTTAAATTACATATCCAGATATATGTTTGGTTATACTTTAATTATTGTTAAGGCTTCGTTATTAATGATTTTTTGTAACATTATGTGTGTTATACGTCCATTTTATTTCTTTATTATGAGTCAATTTATTAAAAATTATTTATTCAGCCTTAATTTTGATTTTTTGGTTCTTATATGATCATGTGGTTTTCTATTATGTAAATTTTTAAATGCTATTTTTTATTATATGGCCTGAAAAATATGTAGTTATATTTATTTGTTTTTTTAAATTGTATACTTTAATTTGAATAAATTTTATATTTATATATATTATGTGGTTTTTTTGATACTTACTGATCTAATTAAATCAGTAAGTATCAGTAAAAAAAATTGGATTAAAGAAGTGATATATTACTGTATTTTGTATAAGACTTCTCCCAACGAATTTCTTCAAAGTTTCCACCACAATTTAAACCTTTTTCATTTATTTTTTTCCCCCCGAAAGTCAGATATTAATTGTGTTGTGATCGAGTAGTGAAGAGGCTCTAAATGTCAAGATATGGTTTAAAACTATCAGCACTTAATTATGGATATTGGTCTTCCTTCGGCGATCTTGTCTTCTTTTTGATATCTAAATTTTGATAACTCATATAGTACTTTTTAGTTCTAATTATCACTATTTTATATTCAGACTTTTCTGAATTATTCTCAATACTCTTGGCTGTCTGGCGGTGACCGGTGCGATGCCGAACACGCCAATAGTTGCAATAAAGACTTTATTCAGAATTCCACCGCTCTTTGTAGAGGTAAAAACTGTGGCAATGAAAGCCTGTTATAGAATTAAACAGGCAGGTTTTGGCAGGGTAAGCGATATGGTCATTCTACCTTTCATCGCGAGAAGCTTTTGAAGGTTCCTAGTTCAGGTTTTCCTTCTGATAGAGTGTTGTTATTATTATTATTATTATTTGTCTGTGGGGAGGGAAACCCTACGCCTCACTGGGCCCATATAGCTACCCCAAGAAAAACAACAACAAGCCGGGTCTCTAACCAGTTTTCCAGACTGTGGTTCATATGCTCGTCTTTGCTGTATCTCTGATGAAAGGGTACATAACACTAACATAATAGATGTTTGTTTCTGCTCGAACAGTCAAGCTGCGTTGAAGCGCTGAGTTCATGTGTCTAGGTTGATGCTAGAATGTTCTAAAAGATTGGAAAAGATTTTTTCTCTGAAACATGTGCTTTTAGTCTGGGCAGTACGTCATATGGGAATTCTTGGGAATGTGGAGGTGGATGGATAGGTTTGCCAAATTAGGCGCCTCTCTCTCTCTTTGATTGGTCCCGAGCCTGCTGTTGGCGTGTGTTCTGGCACATGTCCGTCAGGCTTCCAGTTATGAATAGCTTCACAGCATTCATCCTTATGGATAAGCACAGTTGGTTGTCGGCTGTCCTAGATGCCCATCATAGGTCCGGACAGGGGGGCTATTTAGTGAGACGTGGCTGTGTCTTTCATGGGACTCTTTCAGGCATCTGGTTGGATCTCATACTGGACATTGTGGTTTAAGGAGACATCTCCTAAATGGTATGGGGTTCATGCTGGATTCATTTTTTAGAGTCTGTGAGATAGAGGAGGATACATCCATCCATCTTTTTTGGAAACCATGCTTGGGTTGTGAGGAAATTAGATTCAGGCCCTTTTGTCGGAATAGGTATGTGGAAGAGCTTAGGCTATTTCCCTTTAAGGTTATTACCCGATTTGTAAGGACTGGGGGAAATCTGGATGGATTGGACTCAGGTCTGGATATTTGTTCAAGACCCGGTTTGTTGTTTTCTAGGGTAGTCATATGGACCCAATGGGGCTTTGGATAGAGTAGGGTTTGGTCCCTCCGCACAGACAAATAGTATTAATAATAATAATAATAATACCTAATTGAGACTTAAAGAGAATAGCCTGAATTTTGTGCACTTATAAACATCGACCTGCACTCTTAACTTATACTTGCACACTGAACATCACAGATGACTTACATTTTCAGTAACACAAGAAGAGAACTCCTTAGTGTATTCAAATGGGCCTGTATCAAACTGCCCTCTATACATATTCACATGTACATCTATCAGTGAATAACCATAAAACATAAACTATTTCTTTTAGAAAAACTGTTGGTTTTGAAAACCTATCTCTAATAAAATCTGAGATTATACCAGTAAGAGAGTCAGATTTCCGACTTTTTCTTTAATTATTTTAATAAACTAAGAATGAAAATGGAGAAAAAAAATTAGAGCTTTTATCGAATAAAAGAAAAATTTTTGAATGAAGTAAATGATAATTTCATCTCTCATTGTATGTGATGGATTGTTCTATTTCCTATATATCGTATAATTTTTATTAATTAAAATAAAACTAATAGGACTAGTACTAATTAGGTCAATGACATAAAACTTGTATAATATAGGATTATCAAACATGAAATATAAATACAGTTTTTTTATCAAAATACTTATAGGATTGATCCTTTAGGGATTGTTGTATGCGTAGTTAGTTAACGAGTGTTTGCTATGGATCACGCAATGACACCCAAACCTTTTCATCTAAAAAGATACTCTACTAGTTACGTCATACCTTCTGTGACCTTCTTATAGCGCCACACCATTATATTGTGACCTAGATTTTGGTTATATAAAATAGATATATATAGATATATTTCTAACTAAATTTATTGTATAAAAAAAAAAAAAAAAAAAAAACATAAAAAGGTACAAATTAGTTGATATATTTAAAAAAGCACAAACTGGGGGTTTTACATTAAATTAACATTTAAAACTCATAATGGATAATTGATTTCTGGAAGTGTTTAA
Organism: Triatoma infestans; assembly: GCA_011037195.1. Lineage (NCBI taxonomy): Eukaryota > Metazoa > Arthropoda > Insecta > Hemiptera > Reduviidae > Triatoma > Triatoma infestans. The sequence goes on from JAAEAF010014329.1 coordinate 194,674, forward strand.
ATTAGAATGTTTTTCATTTTCACGACTGCTTGTAAGAAAAAGTCTTGTGATCGTGTCAAATTGAGTTTTCACCGAAAATCCATGTTTCAAATTCATTTGAATCTGATAAAATTGTTTCTAGAAATTGGTCTGCATGTGTTGTGTGTGTGTGTGCGTGTGTGTGTGTGTGATTGGCATAAATAAAAAACGGAAAATCGCAAAAAGATGAAACTTGGTATTTCGTTTTGTTATTAGCAGGGGACGTGAGTGTAGTCAAAAATGTATTTACCGAATTTACCACTTTACTGAATATATTTTCAATTTTCTTGGAAATGGGTCAAATATTTTCTTTTTATATAATATATATCAACTAATCTTTCTTTTAAGGGTTATTTTGGAGGAATTGTGACCTTAGGTTTTCTTCTAAAGAGCCTGTCTATCAGAAAACAGGAATAAAAATAAAAAAAAATAAAAGTAAGTCTTTCTTACACACTATTATCTCAACCTCTGGTAGGCTCTGTACAATAAACCAGGAAAGATAATTAATAATATAAATTGAAGTAAAATACCTCAGGTGGGCTCTGATTAATAGAAAACAGCAAAAATATAAATTGAAGAGTGAAGATATTGAGTGGACTGTATAATAATATAATAAAATTTGCGAGCAAAATGGGAAATTAAAACATTAAAATTATACGGACAAAATTGAAAAAAAAATGGGTAGCAAATATTATCCATCACTTTCATCAGCCAAAGGAATGGCGTTTATCTTAAAACGCAGAATTCTGGTTACCGTTGCTAGAAGACGGATATGTCCTTAGCCCATCGTGGAGGGGAGAGGAGAAATAGGAATAAGGAAATAAATCTTATGTGCCTGTAACTCTTGAGTATTCATCCAAACACTGTTCTTGGCCCAGAAGCTGCACGGCAGGAAACTAATCGGAAGTAACAACCATGTGATGTCACAGTAACCTTTGCAGACCGGGAAATAAATTTAGCCACTTACTCGATAAAAGGACCAGCTTATTAGGCACTACCTAGCTTATTAGATTTGTAAGTTTGCTGCATTACAAAACTTGCTCGTTGAAGCGTTACATAGCGACTGATTGAAAGAGGAGAAAATGCATAAGTTAACTCCTCTCTACACTTGGGACACAGCCCAAGAAATTACTAAATTATTAACTTTGCGCAGTGGCAATATCGTAACCAATGAAGTTCTCCTGAGGTACGATTATTGCTAGTTAAAAAACTTTTACTTTCTGGCAGACGGCCTTATGTACTTCAGCCATGCCTTATGTACTTTGTAAAGTTTAATTGTTTATATAGAATTTCTCAAATACAGTACAATTATTATTATTATTAACAAGGTAGTACAATAACCTTCCCAAAATAAAATTATCGAACGCTGTTGGCGGCAAATTTAAATTTATATTAAATACTGAACAGTGCCATTTCAATATACGAGGGTGGTTTGAAAAGTTCTCGGATTGTACTAGAAAGAAGTGTCTTACCTCGGTGGAACTGCTTTTATTTTTCAACATAGTCTCCCTGTAGACTAATGCATTTAGTCCAGCGATGTTCCAATGCCTTTATCCCATCTTGAAAATGAGATTCCTCCAGGCCTGCAAAGTACCTCTCCAATTCGGCTGTCAGTTCTTCCGTTGTAGGAAATCTCCGTCCACCGAGGAAAATTTTCAGCTTGGGGAAGAGATGAAAGTCTGATGGTGCCAAATCAGGTGAATAAGGTGGATGTGGCAACAATTCGTACCTCAGTTCATGAAGTTTTGCCATGGCAATAACACTTGTGTGCGGGCGGGCGTTGTCCTGATGAAAGATGACTTTCTTCCTTGCCAAACCAGGCCTTTTTTCGCGTATCTTTTCCTGTAGTTGGTCTAGGAGGTTTGCATAGTATTGCCCCGTAATTGTTTGGCCAGTAGGAAGATAATCTATCAGCAGAATGCCTTTTGCATCCCAGAAAACTGAGGCCATGGACCTTTCCGGCCGAACGTACTGCCTTTGCTTTCTTTGGTGCTGGTGACTCAGCATGTTTCCACTGCTTTGACTGCTGTTTTGTCTCTGGGTTATAGTAGTGGATCCAAGTTTCATCTGTAGTCACAAACCGGCGCAAAAAATCTTGTTAGTTGCGCTGAAAACGGGCCAGACTTTGTTCGGATATTTCCAATCTGGTGCGTTTATGGTCCAATGTCAAGAGCCGCGGCACCCATCTTGCCGATAATTTTTTCATTCCCAATTCTTCGGTTAAACGGTGATATACCCGTTCAGATGACATCCCTTATAGCTTCAGCAATCTCTCGCACTTTCAGTTGACGATCCTCCATGACCATTTTATGCACTTTTGCGATAAATTCTGGGGTCGTAGCACTTTTTGGCCGTCCACTACGCGGATCATTATCTAAGCTCTCCCGACCAAATTTAAACTCGCTGGTCTACTTGGCAACAGTTGAATATGAAGGAGCAGAGTCCTCCAGTGTGTTCTGAAGGGCGGCATGAATTTCCTTTGCTTTCATACCAAGTACTTAATCACTGCTCGAATCTCAGTTTTTTTCCATTGTCACAAATCACTACGCGGGAACAACAACAAAGAGTCGTCACTACCACTCTCCTGCATCAAGAGCACTGACGCGCCACGTGTTCACTCACAAAGGATGTGTGATTATTGCGTGGGAACCTCGTTGCTCTAGCACTGACATCTAGCAGTGATTCCGTGAACTTTTCAAACCACCCTCGTATATTAAACGGTACTATCGTCTATAATATTAATACAATGTAATGTGTTACCAATATTCTGAGTTTGAAAAAATCAATTGATTTTCTGAAATTATTGATTTTATATTATATTATCTTTTCCAATATAAATATATACATTTTTGTTAAGTGTGGAATTTGTAATTATGTAATAACCGTATTAATAAATATATAAATCAAAACTATGTAAACTGCAGCAAGAGAAAGTTAATATATAAAGAGGATATTGTTTGTGATATCCTGCGTTTTACTTTTTTTATATTTCTATAAGAATAGTTTGAGAAGATATCTTTCGAATTTGAGTTTTCACCAAAAATACATAATTTAGTAGAATGCAAGAAAATAGTGCTTTAGTAGTTGTCTCTAAGTAAATCTAGAAAACGTCACTTTCCATTTCAGAGTCAGTTAAAATACGCCAATCAGTACAGCGACCATACTGAAATGTTTTTTTCAATTTTGCTCTGAATTTTTACAGGAAGCTGCACAATTTTTTTTTTTTGTTTTCTTCTTTTTTTGAAACGTAGAGGATTAATTATAGATATTTGTACAAGTATATTTAGTAGAAATAATTTTGATTCTGGAGGAACAATGTTGTCAAATTACTTAACGAAAATGATGTATGATGAATCTCATTTAGATAATACTGAGATAAATTGAATGTAAAAATGCCAATTTTGTATAATATCGGCTAACCAGAAGTGGGCTACTTTATTAGTTTTTTTTTTTTTTTGTTTTATTCTTTCGCGATCGGCGCCACCAAAAATTCATTTCAACTTGATATATACTAACGACACTTAAATTTTTACGCAACAATATGTCCTTTCTTGTTAGACGTCTAGAATAATATTTAATTAATCACAAATTTTAGTTTACTAAACTTATTTATTTTATACCATTGCACGTCAATCAACAAAATTCTCAATTCAAACAAAATTCACAAGAATGTCTAAATACATCAAACAAAACTCAAAGTTTAGATGCATGCCAAAAAGAAAATGTGAGCACAAATAATACATATAAACTGATGATAAATCTTAGGTCTTTACACCGCTGTTCATCAGTACCAAATTTGGGAGCCGATTCGTCGATTGTGCAGCATATGGGTCATCACATACATAATAGATCAACACGATAAAAACTCTGTCCAGAAGACTTATTAATAGTTATAACAAATGCTAAAACTATAGGAAATTGTCGTCTATCTGTCTTTATGACAATTTTTTTTTTTTTTGCATTACAACGCCCCTCTTCCTTTAAAACAATTATAGCTGTACATTCAGATGTACATCCCCTATATCGGAGGATACGTCCTATTAAATTCAGGGTTTATTATACACACTTTGGTCAGGCCCTATCTAAAAATAAATTACCGATATTCCTCTTGATTTTCATAAACTACCTTTTACAATTCTCGGTATTTTTCAGGGATTATATTTTTCTATAATTTTCCTTATTTTACCAATATATCGGAACATTTTTGCAAAGCATACCAATTAGCCTAACCTTCTGGGTGGGGGACTCACCGCTTAACATTCTCAAAAAAATTCTGTGACAAATCGTGCAAAACACTTGAAAACCCGACCAGCCAAATTTGTAATATTAACACATTTCACAAAATCGTGACACAAAATTATATTTTATATATAAATATATATATACAAATTTTTTTCAAAGTGTTATTTGATTTTTAGGGAAATCCTTGGCTGGTTAAACTATGACAGTCCCGTTACCTCAACATTGCTATTTCTCCCATATATATGTTTTTATATTATATTAAACGGAATGTAAGTGTTAAGAAAAAATTACTTGTCTGCTTGCAGAACTTTGAGGAATGCATTGTATTTTAGAAATTTTATCTGTTTTTATGTCTGATGCACTTGACAAAATTTGATATTGAAGTAATTTGATTCCATGCATTTGAGATCGCGATATCTAAGGTAATATATTTTTTTTTTAAGGCGCGTCAACATCTATGGTCATGGGCGCCTGGAGCCTTCTCAGTCTACTGCCGAACGCCGGAAAGTTTTTTCTCGTTACAGACAACACTGCCCATCACCGGACAGTGAGCTGTAGAGGCTCCTAGGAAGAAAAAATCTAAGGGTAAGCATAGCTGGACTCGAACCCGTGTCCTCCGAGTCGGAGTCCAGTACGCTAATCACTTAGCTATTCCCTTCCCTCCTAAGGCAATAATTAATTACTGTTTCATTTATTTGCATATTGGAAAAATTTTCAGTAGGAATTTTCAAAAATATTCTGTCGTTAATAAAAAAAAAAAAACCGCGGTTTACTTCATAATTGAATGAAATCTACAAAGGACTATATTTAAAATATTTTGGAAACTACATTAAAATCTACATGAAATAATAATAATAACAGCGTATGACATGTTGGTGGAAATAAACACTTGCTAGAGGTTCATATGGTAGTTCTTAAGGAAACGAGCCATGAATAAATATATGGGACAAGTCTCTTAGTTTGTGTAAAATAGCTTATAAAAATACTATAAACTTAGATAATTATAAATGCTTATAATAGTAGATGATTTTGGCGATTAGTCAGAAGAGAAATACTTAAGTTGAGTAAAATTAGACTTACTGATCACTGTTTGTAGTTACTGCAAATAATAAATACTGCAAGAACTTTACGTGGCACTAGCGTACCATGAGAGTTCTATTTTAGAGTGAGAATGGAAGTGACAGACTGACTGGCAGAGTGACGGTGTGAGAACGAAGTACATACGTTGAACGTTGACGGAGAGGGACTCTTTGTATACAGGCGGCTGGAGAGTAGTTGACTTCTTATTTTGCCCCCTCAAGCTCGTTGAGGGGGCAAACTAAGAACTAAAACTAAAAACTAAATGCAGTGAATTTGAGGTGAGGGGTGATTTAGTTCACCTTATTCGATCATGATTCGATCCATTATAGCTAAAATAGAACCAACAGTATACTACTTATTTAGCAAAAATACTTTTAATCCTGACTATACAACTTTTAAACATACATAATAATCTTAATAATTCTATAATATTAATGTTTTTACCTTTTACATAATCATGTGTTTTTAATTTAATCATCATCTATTACCATGCTGGGAATTATATCTCAATTCCCACATTTTTGGTCATCCGACTGTGCTTCGATTCGAAACACATTCCGACTTATGTATTTCTATGTTTTCCACCTTTTATGCTTCCAATTTTTGCAACTGGCAAATGGATTTTCTCCGTTAATCTTCTTCTTTTGCCATTTATTGTGTTGAGTGCACCAAGTGCTTTTATTAGTTAGGTTTCTTATAACGTTAATTATAAAATCATTTTGGCAACACTTTTCTTCAAATCTAACTTTTGTTTGTTCCCTTAAGTCGGTATTTGCATCTTCATTGGTGATGTGAGCAAAATCCGCTTGCAAATAAATATTATCAATTACACATTTTGTTCAGTCTCTAAATTGCCCTCATCAATCTGATATTTTGTTGTATAAATTTTTTTTATCAACCTTGTATACTTCTACAACACTGTCTTGATTTTCGGCTACATCTTCTTTTTTAACGGCTATTTCTTTGCCCTTCTCCTTTTCATCACTAACCTTTTCTGCGGCTTCTTCTATGAAATATTTTTCTTCACCATCAATTTCTTTTTTAACTACTTCTTTGACGTCTTGATTCTCCTAATTAACTGCTGCTCTAGTAAGTTCTCCTCATTATCTTGCTCCTAGCAACTGTTACTAATTCGAAATTATCCTTCTCCTCAGTTTCCCCCTTCTCATCTACTACCTCGAAACCCCATTTCTCAAGTTTCGCCGTTTCTTCTACTCCCCAATTCAACTATTCTATTCAACACAACTATTGATTCTTTTATTTCTACTACTTCTTCTTCTTCTTCTTCTTCTTGCTCACCTTCTTCTTTGAAGCCATAATTTTCATGAACGTTATGTGGTTTTAAGAACCATTTTGCTGATCCTTCAAGTAATTTCCTGCCATAAATTACTTTGTGAGCAACTGTCCACCCACACATTTTACTTGTATGTTCAAATTTCTTCAGCCAATTTGAAACATTTATTGATGAGTCATCAGTCATCACCAATGAACTTATTTAATTCATCTTCCACATCATTAAAATGAATAAAACCACTTACCGCAACCCACTCAGATTCTTGACGCTCTTTGTTACTTTCGTCTATTCCATCTTCGCTTTCACGTTCATCTTCATCACCATCCATAATTTTATAATTTTTTCCTAAATCATGGACGTCAATGATCTTTCAATTATTTCTTTTCTGTTTCCACACCGCTTTTAGCTTGTCTTTTTAAGTGTTGTTTCACTTCAGCAACTTTCAATCCAGACGTATTATCAATACATATTTCCGACATCGCAATAATTAAGAACTGTAACACGATATTCAGCTTAGTTTTAATATATTTCTTAATTCCATCCCGGACGAGCCCCCAAAAATGTGTAGTAAATATAAATCCAACCGCTATTCTTAGAAACACCTTAGCTAAAACAGAACCAACAGTAAACTCTTTTCATCAGAGGCATTTTCCGTGATAGCCTGCATCATTTTGTGGTTTTGTGCGTTTGTCAGACAATGTGATACCACAACAGACTTGCACAGAGCGAATTTAGTTTGCACCCTCACAGTGGAATTTTTACTTTGTAGTGAAGATAAACAGAGGGTAAGTGTGTAAACTGAATTTGCTCTATGCAAGTCTGTGTGATCACACTGTCTGATAAACGCATCCTGAAGATGGGCGAACGCCCGAAACCGGTCGATGACCACAAAATGAGGCAGGCTATCACGGAAAATGTCTGATGCTTTCCAGCTCTGCGGAACCAACCACCACAACAAGTAAACTATTTATTTACAAAAATACTTTTAATCTTCACTATACCACTTTTAAGCAATATAATAAACATATTGATCATATAAACATCAATACTCGGGCTAACCGGTCTCAATACTTCATTACCTTACACGATTAATATTATTGTCAATACCTTTGTCAACAACTGTGCTCATTACTTACTACTTCCGCCACTAGGAGAGTGAATTTACGTGGTGTTACTCGTTTTTTGCTGTTTTTTTTCCTTCAAAATAATGAATAATCATACAAAAGCTTGCATAACTATTATTTTCTTGGCTCTTGGCACTACTCGCCAAGTGAAACGCAAACACTGGATGAAAGAATGGTTGAAGAGGAGAGATGAATATACTTATTTAGTACTTTTGAAGGAAATCAGCCTCTGGGAGTTAAAGATTTCAAGAACTACTTTCGAATGGTTGAACCTACCTTTAACAAACTGTTAAAGAGGGTTGAACCATTTTTGAAAAGACGGGACAGAAACACGAGAGAAGGTATAAGTGTTAGGGAAAGATTAGCCTTAACCCTTAGGTACTTGGTCCCAGATAGAAACTTTGAAGACTTGAAGTTTTCAGTCATAATGTCCCCAACAATTATCAGCAAAGCTGTAATAGAAACCTTTGAAACCTTTATATATGTCCTAGAAGACTACATGAAGGTAAGTTGGTAAACATTTCATTTGCATGTTCTAATGAGCCAGTACATTGAATCCCTTCACTATATAATTGATAGTAAGCAGGTGGTACATACTATTTGGGAATGTTTTGTTGTATATGCAGGAAAATGAAAGAAATACGTAGTTACTGTAACAACTGTAACTCGTTTATTAATTGCAATAATAAAAAAAAATAAGAAACACACGTTTACTTAAAAAAGTGAATATGCAATAAAGAAACTTTATTTAAAACTTTAATTTTTAACTTTAAACTTTTATTTAAAAATAAAACTTCAATAAAAACCACAATGTCATAGCCACATTTCTTCCATCTCTAATTGGATTATACCAATTATTAATATACTATCAAGATTTGCGAAGATTAATTGTGGACTTGGCTATGAAGCACTGAAAATTATCCATGACGAAACTATCATTCCATTGACTGCTATGGCGTTGCTGTTTGCATCGATGGGATAAAAAATAAGAAAAACTAAAGAGATGTCGGACTTGTGGCTCTTCGTATAATAGAAGGTTATAAATTCGTATCTTATGAAGCCGCTGTGAAATCGCAAACATCATGCCTATATCAATACAACCCCGTGAAATAAGTGTTATGTATGGCATCCTGAAACCACTGGAAGAGAGGATCTAGGTGAATATTATAATCCATTTCACTGTTGGACGTGGTCTCAGAAAAGTAAGGAAAAGTGAAAAGAGTATGAAAGAAGGGGAAATAATCGAAGTATATGACGATGATTCGAAAATAGAAGATAATGTAGGATGCTTTTTTATAGTATACCTGAAAGAGAATGTGAATCTGCACAAAAGTACAGATTGCTTTCTAAGTATTCGAACAATAAAGCGAAAGCTCTTCCGATATTATCAGGACATAGCCCTTGCCGATAGTATTTAAGTAATTGTAAATAATAGAATTGTATAATATGCCATGCTGTAAAGGAATTAAATATTTGACAAATTTGTTATGTCACTGTTTAATCTTGGAAAGATAAAGAGCACCTTTTATAAATTAAATCATGACAACGGGTCAGAAATGGCCACTCTCATAACAACTCCAACTACGCAAGCGATTCATTGATGACTTCCTGTTATTACATAAAATGTGTTTAAAAAAAGGAAAAAATCAATATACATTTTACTATTTTTTGGATATTTCTCTTCGTAATCAACATAAACATACAATACAACACTATCATAATGTAGTTACTAATAGTAATAAAAGTACACGTATTACACAATTTTAAAATTATGTAAGCAATGAGGTCAGTATTTGGAATTATTATTTTTAATAATGAATATATTGTATATTACATCCATTTATAATTTTCAAAAATATAAGAAAGAAAAATTTTTCCATCGTCACTCCACCTCGAAAGTTTTTAAAAAGTGAGTTAATGAGTGGCTCGCTGTTGTGACCTGGCCTTGTGGAGGCGTCACAGATGGAGGAGTGTACAGAGGTTGAGAAGCTGAATGCGTCGAGCTCGATAGTGATGGAGAATGCTGCGAATGATTTGTAATTCTTTGAGGTTCGTGTTCAGCATTATTTGAACCGAATAGCGGTTTAGAGTACCCAAATAGGATATTACTTATTGCTTTCTCTGCGAAAGCTCGTTGGTTAGGTTCAAATGTCAGTAGTTTTTCTCCGCAAGCTTTTGCAATGGACGGAATATTCGCATCTTGGTTGGCCGAGCGCTCTAGAAGCGAACATGCTTTTTGCAAAAGTAAATTTTGCTTGACAGTAGGCCTACCGATCGTATTCTTCTCTTTCTATTACTTTGAGGTAATGGAGGGGGAATTATCGAAGATGTTGATGCTGTAACTGAACTGTGGTCAACTACTTCTTCATTCTCTCCACCATCCTCTTGCTGTTCTTCAATTCCAGAAACAACGTTCTACAATTAATTACACCTGATGTAGCAATGTATTGTTTAGTTATTCATGTTATTATTATTGTTGTTTCAGTTTCCATTGACTAAAGAAGAGTGGGGTGATATAGCTCACGAATTCGGAATGCGACATCAGTTTTGGAATACTCTTGGTTCATTGGATGGGGAACATATAGCTATAACGAAACCTCACCTCTCTGGCTCCTTGCATTACAATTAAAGGGATTTTTCAGCATCGTACTGTTGGCTCTAGTTAATGCCAAGAAGGAATTCATAATGGTAGATGTTGAAATGGACGGTCAAATTTCGGATGGAGGGGTGATGTTCTACTCAAAATTTGGAGAATTGTTCCAGGAAGGAAAACTGAATTTACCCCCACCTGCACCATTGCCGAATACAACTGATCTTTTCCCACATGTATTTGTTGCAGATGAGACATTTGCATTACATAACAATTTGTTGAAATCCTACGCTCAAAAATTACTGAATGCACCTCGACAAATATTCAGTGAAAAATTGTCAAGAGCTAGAGTAGTTGTAGATAATGCATTCGGGATATTGAGTTCACGGTTTCGTGTGCTTCAGAAACCTATCAATCTACAGCCACTAAAAGCTACAAAAGTTACTCTGGCCTGGTGTTATTTACATAATTTCTTGGCTAAAGAAAATGAACTGTACCTCACCACACATGATCGAGACAGTGATGTGGAAAATTTGTCAGCCTTGCAAAGTACTTTTCAAAGGAACAGTTCTACAGTTGCGAAGCTACAGTCCGCGACAAATTCTGTCACTATTACAGCAATGAAGGATATACTGAAAATCTTGTTTAATGTTCAATTCTTTTAAAACTGTATCTATGTTTCTAATATTTTGAAATACAGTAACACTAATACACACTGGTTCCGAATTTATTTTTAACCTGTTTCCTACAACATACTAGGAAAATCATGTAGAAGATAGTGGGCATATATATGTTCTAGGTAATAATACAACCTCACTGACTAGGCTTAACTGAAATTGAGAGGCCATGACTGGGCTGCAATTGAACCCCTGTGCGTACAAAGGGATTTCACGGATTTTGAAACGTAACTGATCAATTCCTGATGTACCTTGAAAAAATTGTTTTCACTATTCAGTAAATATATACATACAAAAAAAACATTAAAAGAATATAACATTTTACAATTTTTTATACAATAATGAAACTTACTTGATCCACTGCTGCTTTTATCATACGTTGCTGCACTGGCTTCTCGAACCTCTCCAGAAAAGAAAGAGCATAAAATTCTTAAGAGGAAGGTATGTAGACTTCATCCGCACTTTTTCCCGATCTCTTCGACGTGGCAATCTTCTTAAACTCTTTTCAGTAATTAGTCCGAAGAGTGTTTATTTTCTTTTTAACATCTTCCCTCTTGTTGGCCCCCGGCTTTATTTGCATCAAAAACGGTATAAAGCGATCAAGAGCAGAATTTTTTGCTGCTTTCTTCATGTACTGGGGTTCGTGGGATTCCACTGTTCTGGACACAGTTCGTATTGTTCGATTAAGTTCCGTAGAGCTTCTTGTGCCTCATTATGGGAAAGGTGTGAGCCAACGGTATCGCCATTATTGTTGATTTCAAATCTTCAAAAAAGAGCTCGGTCATTTTCTTGAGACTTTGTTGAACTTAACTGTAATAACGAAGGGAAAATTTAATTGACTACATAAAATGTATATTGATTAGAACAATAAGATAAAAAAATTACAATCACCTTTAACAAACGTATAAAATATACGTGTAATACAATCTTTTACCAGTACCTATTATCACTTTTGTTTTGTACAGGTTAGTTAGTGACGTTGGATCGTACTAGTGAAATAAGTATTGATGGAAATATTGGTGCTGACCCTACATGATCATGACTATTGTCAATATCCCCTCCAATTCTCAGTATTGATACACGAAAATCAGAAAATCCGGATTTCATCAATACTCTTTCAATACCGACCGTCAATACTATTTTTTTCACCTTACACGTCAATATTATTGTCAATACGCTAAAGTATTGTCAATATTGTTAACCGTGTAGAGGCCGCTTTACATACATAATGATAACAATTCTGTAATATTAATGTTTTGTCTTTTATATAATCATATACGGTTTTTTAATTTAATCAAGCCATCGATTACCATGATGGCTAAATTATATCTCAATTCCCTCACCTTATAATAATAATAATAATAATAATAATAATAATAATAATAATAATAATAATAATAGCCATTTGGGTTTTGATTTACAAATTGACTTTTTTTTTTTTTTTTTTTTACACAATTATAATATATAAACAAATCGGCTTAAGCCGTGGCACCTTTAAGGTTAGAGTGCTGTTAATATATATATTAAAATAAGGAGTTTTCATAGTTTTGAATTATTTTATTCCACTACATATTATAAGAAAACACAAATGTGTGTGTGTGTGTGTGTGTAAATATATAGTATTGAAAATTTAATGAATGAAAAATCACTGAATGAGGAAATTAAAGAATGTCAGTTATTTGTGTTTGAGATAGCAAATTAACCCAGTAAAGACATTCTATTTAAAGGACAGTTAAAAGATCTGTTGAAGAAATTTGCTTTAGTCCCTCTGGTTTATGTTCATTATAAAGTAAAGATGGGAAATTTAAGATTACAGGATGAATATGTCTTTATTGAATTTCATTTATGAACCCGTCTATATTTTAAGGTGAAATTTAAAGGAAGAGATTTCATTAACTTCATGCTAAGTTTGGTGAACAAACATTTACTTATCGAGTAAATATTAACATTTTCTTACTTTGTGCTTGCTCGAAGTAAGGTCATTTCAAATTTACGCTAAGCCCAGGGTGAGAAGTGAATTACCTATAGTAATTTTCTTCAATAATAAGGAAGTAAAAATTGTCCGTATTAAAATAAATAAAGGTTTTCCTTTGAAATCCTTTATTAATTGGATTTGATAGCTCTCTTCATCTATTAAATTAATTCATTTAAATACTGGAGAACTCAAATAACGTTTGTTTTTCTTTGTAGCCGAATGTAATTTATTAAAAATATCTATTATATATTAATATTTTGTAAACGTAAGAATGAAAATGTGTAATAATTGGCGTTCACACTTGATTAGGGTCTAATTTGAAGAATGGATTTGTAGAATTGACCATCATTGAATTCAAGTTATTGCAGATAGAGATCTTTTAAGATAATAGTAATAATAATAGCAATAACTAATTAGGAGAAAAATTTAATGAACATAATGCGTTTTAAGGTTGTATCTTTTAGGTTCACTATGACACATTTAGGTTCACATTTATTTAAATTGCCAAGGTCATGCACGAAGAGGTTAATAGAGCTAACGATTAGTCTAATATCTGGGTTTGAGTGATGAATAGATAGGATAGATTTTAATAGGTTAGAATAGATAGACTTTTTTTGTCTTAAACCACGTACTTGGACACATTATTTCCTCAGGAGACACTCTTTTAGTATGTAAGTGTTAGGGATCAGTATAAGTGTGTTGTTCAAGTTGTTAGGGTGTAATATTTGCAGCGCTGCCAGATCTCAAAATAAACGGCGCAAGTTCTTCAGGAGTTACTGCGATTAGCCTTTTCTTTTACCTTTGCTTCAAAAATCTAATCTCCTATACTTTCTAAATGACCAGCTGTTTTTTTATTTACTGCAATTATAGTTTGTAAAGGTCCATTGCTTTAAACTATTATCACCACTAAACATAACTAAAGACAAAATTTGGACCACAAATCAGATTTAAAAGATAGGATATTAACTTCAAATAGAAAAGATTGTATCAATTGTTGAATTTGAAGCCAACAAGCTACTTTTGATTCTTCAATTATTAAGTAACATTTTACGTACACTATAGAACAATGGTGCATCTTAATTTGCTGTTTATAAATTGTATAGTGAGATTATAATACAATTAAAACAATAAGTAATTACAGTAGTAGTAATATAAAGTAATATTAGTAGTAGTAAAATTATAAGCGAAGGGATTAGCTGAGTGGTGTAACGCTCATGCGGAGGTGTATTCCAGCAGTGCTGCCCTTAAATTACCGTAGAACATAAAAATAATATAAATTGAAAATATCACCCTAACAGAGTGGAAAAGTGAGTGTCACTCACTTTTTGTGCATTAAAATTGTACAAGATCTTTACATACACACAGTTTGCTATTCGCTGAAGATCTAGTAGTACTTTTACAAGATATGTATGACGTTGGAGTTACAAATGCAGAAAACGAACGTTAGGGTTGAAATATTAATTATAAGAAAAACTAACCTTCTATAAGTACTTTTATAGAAGGAGAAGAAATGGAAATGGAAGAGACTGACAAGATAAAGATAGGTTCAGAAATTAAGTGCCTGAATTCTCTATTGGAATAAAAAATTAAACTTTATGCTCTGACTAAATGGAAGAGTCGGGGAAGTAATGGTAAGTGGCCGGATTGTTTAATCCTATAATCTGCCACCAAAACATCTTGGCCAAACTTTAAAGACTATATATATAAGGCAGTGTTTGAGTTTAGTTTTATATGGAGCAGAAACATGGTCAACCAATGATCGTCTAGAAAATGGCTTCTGTCAACAGAAATGGATTATTGGAAAATCTCAGCCAGGAAATCAAGGAGAGAGGTTGAAAAGAACCTCTTTATACAGTAGAAGAAAAAGTGGCTGGTATAGTATGGACATGTAAAAATGACTGCCTCGAGACTGCCTAAGTAAGTGTTGGGAGATAGGTAGAAGGGAAAAGTGTAAAGGAAGACTCTGTAAGACAGTGTACCAGATTTAGCAGGTCATAAACGACCAACAAACCCAAAATAAAATGAATAGAGAGAAGTTAGTTAAAAATCTTTAAAAATATGAAATCCTCTTCAGTTCCAAATGCATTCCAAAATGTTAACACCATTCCACGACTTCCATTTCTTTTTTCCAGACAGTTTTTGAAATCCTATTTTAATGAAGTTGCAAAAAGTAGTTAAAAGAAATTTGAAATTTTATACTGATCCCTTCATAGGACTATTTTTTCTTTCCCATGAAAACTGTAAACACTATGGCCTTACAATCTGTTATCCGCTAAAAAGTGTTATTGAATGGGAATAGTATTATCTGGAGGAATAATGCCATTGGATACCTACCACATTCCCCACAGTATTTTTTATTTCTGTTTTTTAGGATTCTGTATTGGATAAGCTTACTGCAGTGTCTTTAGCAACAAAAACAATATAAGGAAAAAATTAGTGTTTTGGTCGTAACATTAAACCAAACATGAAATGCACCAATTCTATATAATTCTAATCTGGCAACTCCTAATGTAATCACTTAAATATGCTAAAGCAAAAGAAAGACTTTGAAGTTGGGACTATGAGAAATATATTATCTTTGAGGTTACCATGGCAATTTTCATGAAGAACACTTGAGTTTCCGGGTTGAGACCGTGTCGAAGGTTTACTAGAAACCGACATGGCACATTGAAACCAATTCTCCATTATTAGCTTTCAAGGTGTAACGACTCTGAAGAGGCTCATTGCAATATGGGCGAAATGTCGGTTTCTAAGTAAACCTTTGACTCGATCTCAACCCGGAAACTCAATTGTTCTTTATGAGAAGAAATATGTTACTCGATGAACCTCAAATTTTTTTCTAATTAATTTAATGAAAGTACAGAAATTCACTTTACAATTCTCCATCAAGTTAAAGAATATTACTGTCTGTATAAAAGTGCATATTTAATGTTGTGTGGTTACAACATTCAATTATGGTACACAACATGGATGCATCAATGGTTTTGTCTCGCGTATTTTGGTATATATTTGTTTAATCTTTTCTTTTTTTAAATAGATTTAAATTAAGGCGCGTCAAAAAATTCTTAATTATAAGCAGAATTATTATTATTATTATTATTATTTTAATTTAAGGCGCGTCATTTGCGCCCGGAGCCTTCTTCAGTGCACTGCCGGCCTCCGGACAGTGTCCTCTCGTTACAGACAACATTGTCGATCACCGGACAGTGAGCTGTAGGAACTCCTAGGAAGAAAAAAAATCTAAGGGCAGCACAGCTGGACTCGAACCCGGGTCCTCTCTGCGTAAGAGTCCAGTGCGCTAACCACTGAGCTAATCCCTTCCTTATATTTAATGCCTTCCTTATCTTTTTCATTTTAGCAGCGAAGGTGTGGTCAGATAAGTCGCTCAGTTCAGTTGTCATCCTTCCAAATTATTAGTACTTCTTAAACTAGTTTCCTAAAATGATGATAGTTGAACTAATCCAATAAAATTGCTAATGTCTGAATATATAACTTTATTCCATTTAACGTCCTTTAATAAGATTTAATCTCATTCCCGTTATTGTGAGGAAGTTGGCGTAAAGGTGAAAAGAAATTTGTATGTATGTATGTATCAGGTATGGAGTCATCTTCAATCCAACTTTTTAATATCTGGATTTATTTTGTTTTAAGAAACATCATTTTTTTCTCTGTAATATCTAACAATGTCAATTATTTGGGCTAACAAATATGATTAAGGAGATTCCGATAGATTTACTGGAAAAACATCCAATCAAAATGCTCGAGCAAGTCTTGGCATATCAATGGACGTTAGAAGTGCGCTTCAATTTAAATCAAAATAAATAATATTCAGGGTGTCCCAAGGTATATGGATAACGACATTTTATCGGAGACTAAGATAGCTAGAAAAAAAAAACTAAAAAATACGTGTTCCCGTAATTTTTTGTTAGAAATCCAAATTTAATTTGCAAATTTGTTTTGGTGCTTCCAGAAGCGAGATGCAGACACCAACTTCATTTTTTCAAAGGTGTGGTTTTTATTTAAGAAATAGATTCCTCTATTTTTTGTAAGAAAAATTTACTTGAACGGTTTTTTTTTTGTGAGCGATATTTTACAAGTTATGAATCAAAACATGATTCTTATAAGAAATCCAATATTGCACTTTGAACATTAGTGATGAAAGTTTAGTTATTAGTGTTTAGATTTGCTTATTCAACGGGTACCTAATACACTAATGGTACAGTTATTGTCATTAATTGCTACTTTCAACATGCCAAGAACGTCGAGTTTCAACCTTTTGAACGTCGTGTTATGTACGATTTCTTTTTAGAATGTGGGAGGGTTGCTTTGAGAGCTGTATCCGGAGAGGTTCCCCGACCGCGAAAGACACCCAGATTACCGCACAATTTTACGGTAGCACATACCTTTCGGGAATATGGATCTGTTGTGCCAAAATTAAAAAATCGGAATTTTTCAAAATCTGTCCTTTCGTTTGACAATGAACTTGATGTACTTCTCTCGATCCTACAAAACCTTTTTTCATCCGTACTTAGAATCAATCACGAGTTAGGAATCTCTAAAAGTACTGTTTGGAGGGCTATAAAAAGCTACCACTTACGACCTTATAGGGCCTATATATCACACAAGGATTGCGCCCTACAGATCATGAACGCCGTATAGAATTTATTACAATGATCGATGTGCAATTGTCAGAAGATCTAGAGTTTTTAATGAATATTCTTTGGACGGATGAATCTAAATTCACCAACGAAGGCATCATTAACCGATGGAATTTCAGAGTATGGGCCGAAGAAAATTCTCGAGTCACATACGAAACCTGTCATCAGACTGCCCTTGGAATAAATGTATGGTGTGGTCTTGTTGGGAATCAACTTCTACAGGACCATATTTTTATGAAGTGAATATGAATGGAGATTTTTATCTTCAATTCCTCACCAACATTCTTCCTCTACATTTGGAGAATGTAACCCTAGAGCGGAGACGAAGGATGTGATACCAGCATCACGACGGCTGCCCTGCTCATAATGCAAAGCATGTAAAAAGATATCTGGTTAGGCAATTTGATGAGCGTGTTAAATCGACTCGGGGACGATTCAGTGGATACCTTGTTCACCGGATTTGACATCTATGGACCTATTTCCTTTGGAGATACCTGAAAAACAAAGTGATTTTTCATAATTTTTTGATTTCTTTTCTTATTTCTGTTTATCTAAAAGCATTTCAAAACATAGGTGTATCAGAATCAAGCCTGTGGATGAACTAAAGCAGACAATATTAGATCCTGTAAAACTCGGCTAAAGCCGAATCTATTTCTTTGGTCGTAAGGTATAATTGGCAGGAAAGAGCATGTCTAATACATCTCTAATGGTGGAGGCCAGTTCGAGCAAGATCTGTAATTAGTGAGGAATAAAATTTATAATAAACCGTTATAATATTATCATTTTCAAATTTCTTATAAGAATCATGTCTTCATCCATAACTTGTAAAATATCGCTCACCGGAAAAAAACCGTTCAAGTAAATTTTTCTTACAAAAAATAGAGGAATCTAAAATAAAAACCACACCTCCTCATTTGAAAAAATGAAGATTGTACCTGTATCTCGCTTCTGGAAGCACCAAAAAAAAAAATTTGCAAATTAAATTTGGATTTCTAACAAAAAACTACGGGAACACGTATTTTTTAGTTTTTTTTTTCTAGCTATCTTATTTTCCGATAAAAAGTCGTCATCCATATACCTTGGGACCCCTGTATTGTAAATTTATAAAATGTTGATAGGATGGGATTGGCTAATTGTCAGAATTACTGGCAAACATTTAACTTTTTATTAATTTTTGCTTTTTTTTTTGTTTGCTTGGACAAATAAATTATCTACAATGTATGCATTGTTATAATATTAGTTAAAGAGTTGAAGAGAAGAAGAAGAAGAAGAAGCGGTAGTAAGGGGGAGGGGAGAGAGAAGTATTTCATTTGGATACTATTTGTTAACAAAGAGAGCGTGCGAGTGAGGACTGGGGAGGGTAAGTGGTAGAGGGAGTAGTAGCAGGAGCTAGTCTGTAAGCAAGAGTAGGCAGCTCTTGTGTGTACTGCTGCTGCTGCCACTGTTGTTGGTGGATACTTGAGGAGCACTGTGGCCGGCATGCCTCTCTTCAACAGCCCTCTTCTAATAACACCACTTTCTTCGTCCTCCAGTTTGCCAACCTAAACCATATTCTATTCTCTCTCACTCGTTCACTCATACAGTTTTACCAACTTCACGCTGCCTCCTTTATCATCATTTTATTAACAAACAAAACAATTTCAACATTCTCTATCTCTTGATTTGTTCAAATATATATTATATAACTGTATAAATATTTTACTTCATATAATTTTATTAGTTAAACATTGTATTAATATATAATATTGTGAAAAATTATTTAAAAACTTTAAAATAAAAAAGCCATTTAAATTAGTATATAAATTAATTTCAAATTAAACTTTCAATTAATTATATTTATAGATCATCCTTCCGAGTTTATTTTTTGCTAAATATAAAGAAATTTTGATTAAAAATGTGAATAGTGAATTATTTTTTTTATGTTTAATATTTTTTGACCATTATATTTAATGTTGTCCAGGATCAATTGGTCGCAGTGCACTTTAAACCACCCCTACTATTCCATTTATTACCTTCTACGAAATTCAACACTATTAATCATATTTTTTAATTTATTATTTCTTTATTTGATTTAAATTTTTTTATAATTTAATTTTTATTAAATTTTGTTGTCAATAGTTTGTAATTATTTACACTGACATTTCTTCAAAATCTTTTTTTATTTTTATTTTTGTTTTCCTTTTTATTATAATGCAATTATAAACGAAATCCGACATATAACTTTAACATTTTTCGCGTTGCAATGTTACTAATCTTTTGAAACGATTTTTCCTGATTTTGTTTTAATTTAGATCTACGAATCAGTTTGCTAGATTAGTTTAACGTTATTTGTCTCCTGATAAGATTAGTTTAACGTTATTTGTCTCCGATAAAAACGGAGCTTGAGTGCGAAATACCGTTTTTTCGTAGAACAAATCTTTTCATCCCAGTTTCCGCATTATTGTAATGAAATAACTTGTGAATTACCAAATTCCATTTTCGTTCCTTTCAAAAGGTATCTTAATCTCATTGAATTCCCGATGGTCCAGTTTCTTAGGTTTTAGCTCAGAATATTGAACTTTTCAAACAATACTTAATTATAAGCAGAATTATTATTATAATTTTTTTAATTTAAGACGGGTCAACTTGTATGGTCATTTGCGCCCGGAGCCTTCTCAGTGTACTGCCGGCCTCCGGTCAATGTTCTGTCTTTACAGGCAACACTGCCCATCACCAGACGGTGAGCTATGGAGATTCCTAGGAAGAGTAAATCTAAGGGTAACTTGGTTGGACTCGAACCCGGAACCTCTGCGTTGCTAGTCCAGTGCGGTACCACTGAGCTAATCCCTTCCCCAGAATTATTTTAAATTTAGTTTTCATTTATTATTTAATGTCTATAATTTCTTTTATTCTTTCCTACAACAATCTCTCGCAAAATCTAATTCAGCAGAATTTTTCCAATCTCCCTTACATAATAGGTGTTAGAAAACATTTATCATATTTTGATTATATGAAAAGTGAAAGGCTTCATGCTTTGGCTAGGAAGGGTAAGGTGTGTCTCTATTAGATACCCGGCCACGCGGGAATAGAGGGCAATGAGAGGGCGGATCGGCTGGCCAGGGAGGGATCATCATTACCATTGTGTGGTCCTGAACCAGCCCTGGCCGTTACAAAGACGTTTCGCGACAAACAGATTAGACTTTGGGAGACGAGAGCTTTGGAGAAACGCTGGGGGGACACGCAGGGGTGCCTCCAAGCTAAAAGATTTATAAAGGCAAGCAAGCAGGGAATTTCGGAGTATCTCCTGTCTCTTAGTAGGACGGGTTTGAGAACCTTTGAGAACCACTTGGGTGTCCAGTCACTTGTTTAACATAGGGAGGACGCGGAGTCCCATTTGTCAGAACTGTGATGACGGAGTTAGGGAAACGGTGTATCACTACTTATGTCAGTGTCCCCGTTTCGCTGGAACTAGGTTTCGTATATTTGGGAGGACACCACTCCCGCAGGATTGCCTGGGCGAGTTGGAGTTTAGGGATATCTTGGGATATTGCAGATTAACCGGCTAGTTACCGGGGGGGGATATCGGAGGGATAAGAGCCACATAGGCTTAGGTCCCGCGCTTTGGGCACCCGTTTTGATAATAAAATAATATGAAAAGTGATCTAGTTCAGGATTAGTCTACCAAGTTCAAGTAAATTTTTCTTACAAAAAATAGAGGAATCTGTTTCTTTAATAAAAACCACACCTCCACATAAAAAAAAAATGAAATTGGTGCCTGGATCTCGCTTCTGGAAGCACCAAAACAAATTTGCAAATTAAATTTGATGTTCTTACAAAAAAACTACGGGGACACGTATTTTTTTAGTATTTTTCTAGCTATCTTATTTTCCGAGAAAAAGTTATCCATATACCTTGGGACACCATATATATATATATATAAATAAAATATATATATATTATCTTTTCAATGGAACTATCTCAATACACTAATATGTTCGTTAGTTTTTTTTAAATAATTTATTAAAATTAATTCCTATTTTTTTTTTTTTTTTTTATGAAGTCCTCTGCTAAATGAAAGTGTTAAATACTTTTCTTTTTTTTAAATAAAATCGCGAGGCGTTAAGCAGGAATTAATGTTCCAATAATTGGGTAATTGAATTAATCTGTTAACAAAAGTTAACACAATTTCCATTCATTTTTACAGAGAACAATGAATTTATAATTTTTAACCTAAATTTATTATTATATTAAAATTTTTAGAAATCAATTTAGAAGGAGGTAAAAAAAAGAAATTGTTGCTCCAGTGAACTTTCTACCCTTTCGCCAGAGGTAGCCGGTTATGTCACGCCCACTCAATTAACGATCAGTTAGCTGTGACCTGCCCCTAATTTAAATTTATTTGTTTATATATTTGCTTACAATAATATGAATATTGTTACAATATTATTTTATATTACAATAATATAAAATAATATTGATCTCAGCCAATTCTATATTCAGAAATTATGATGAACCCATATAAAGTGTCTGGGACCACAAAATCGTTGTTAATAGAGATGTACGAGGTATGTCCAGTAAGTAAGTGTACTGAATTTTTTGTACGTTACAAAATTTTTTGTTTGTACAAAAAAATTACCTGGTTACATTAGTAAATATGTAAGTTATTTTTCGACATAGTCACCAATCTTCGCAATGCAGGTGGTATTAATTTTTTGATGCCTTCCTCGAAGTAGTTTCCCGCCAACCCCTTCGTCCATTTCTCCACCTCCCCTTCGGTTGAAAACCTTTTTCCACCCACGTGCAACTTCAGGGAGGTAAAGAGATAGTAATCTGAAGGTGCTAGGTCAGGGGAATGCGCGGAATGCACGAGGCAAGCAGTTCCTTCGTGGCGTTGGCCGTGTGTGGACTGGCATTGTCGTGCAGCAGGCAGACTCCCTTTGTCAGCATGCCTCTCCTTTTGTTCTGAATCGCCCTCCGCAATTTTTTTAGGGTCTCACAGTATCTTGCAGAGTTGATGGTCTCTCCTTGAGGCATATATTCAATTAAAATTATGCCTTGACAGTCCCAAAACGGATGCCATGATTTTCTTGGCTGAAATTGTGGTTTTGAACTTTTTGGCAGAGGGTGAATAGGTGTGACGTCACTGTTGAGACTGCCTTTTGGTTTCAGGTGTGTAGTGTGCAACCCAAGTTTCATCTCCAGTAATGATGGAGCGGAGAAATTCATCTCCATGGAGTTGGTAGCGTCTCAAAAACTCTTGAATCTCTAGCGTATTTCACACTTGGCGGGAGATTGGATTGACATTTTTCACGAACGTATTGTCGCGTCGAAAGTCCTCAACGTACTGACCTCGAACCGGTCTCGTTGCGGAGGGGAAGAATCAGGCTACACGACAGTGTAGCAAACATGTCGAAAACAAAATCCCTCCGGCCGTGAGAGCCTCAGTACACTTACTTTCTGGACATGCCTCGTATTTCTTTGGTCGTAAGGTACAATTGGCAGGAAAAAGCATGTGTATGCATCTCTAATGGTGGAGGCCAGTTCGAGCAAGATCCTGTAATTAATGAGGAGTAAAATTTATAATAAAATAGTACTTTTCTTCTTATTCAATTAAAAAACCGTTATAATATCATTTTGAAATTTCTTATGTGAATCATGTTTTCATTCATAACTTGTAAAATATCGCTCAAAGAAAAAAAAAACCGTTCAAGTAAATTTTTTCTTACAAAAAATAGAGGAATCTATTTCTTAAATAAAAACCACACCTCTCTATTTGCAAAAATGAAGTTGGTGCCTGTATCTCGCTTCTCGAAGCACCAAAACAAATTTGCAAATTAAATTTGGTTTTCTAACAAAAACTACGGGGACACGATATTTTTAAGTTTTTTTCTAGCTATCTTAGTTTCCGAGAAAAAGTCATTATCCATATACCTTAGGACACCCTGTATATATATATATATTATTAGTGTTAGTGTTATATATATTAGTAGTGTTAGTATATTATTATCAATTCTTCATTAGTATGTAATTTGACTTGATGAACTAAACTCTGAATATGAAAGAATGTCTCATGCAGGTCAGCATTAACGAAAAGAGAATGTACGGGCTTGACAAAAAAGTTCTAAATGGTAATTAACTTCTGAATACGAACTTGATAAACCAGTCACTACAATGGAAAAAAGAAAAGTGAAAACAATTAGCATTGATAAATGCAAGCTCACGGTGACGGATAGAATTTCAAATATTGTCCAGTTTATATGAATCCCCAAACGTTATGGTTTTTGCTTTGTGTTTATGAATTCCGTTCTTTAAGGACCTCCGCTTTATATACTCCAGAATAAACAGTACCCATCTTTAGCGCACTGGCGGCTACCGGGCAGTGTTCTCTCGTTACAGACAACTTGGCCAGACCAGTGAGCTGTAGAAGCTCTTAAGGCGAGATAATCAAAAGTTATTAAAGTTTATTGTAGGACTTGATCCCGGGATCTCCGCATCCAGTCCAGTCCAGTGTGCTACCACTGAGCTAATCTTATCCTTATTTTATGTTTTTAAATAATTAAATAATAATGTTATTAATAGAAATTATTTTTGCTCTAGATGCAATATCAGGAATTATGGACGTTCTTGAAAAAAAAAAAAATGGAAATTTGCCGTAATGAATTCCAAAGATTTCATCAGCTTTTGCAGAGCACGGAGGTAAGTGTTCAGATATCATTGATAAATAGGCCGTTAAATTAATATACTTTCAAAAGCTTCTCCCCTAATAATCCGTACTTTCACAAATTGTTTACTTAACTTAATTAATCATCCCTTTATATAATTTTTTTTTTATTACAATAGAAATTATAATTGGGCTAGAATGAATGTAGTTCAATACAAAGAAAAATAAACTGCTAGTCTTAATTTATTTTTTATACGTTAGTTTAACATATTCACATCATATTATCCAAAGTAAATGACAATGAACTATAACTAAAGAGGACATCTCGATGAGGGGGTCAATAAAATGTACACATTTTTAAAACTTTTCCAACGTTTCGACAAATTTATTGTCTTCTTCAGGGATAAAATAAATAAAAAAATGTTAAATCAGTGTTACATATAATTTCCATTAAAGAAACATAAACACAGAATATGTACTAAATAAAAAATTTGATGTAGCAGAAAGAGTTGCTTACTATATGAGCTATATCATCAAATAAAAAGAAGACATTTTTGACGATTTTTTTTTTTATGATATAGCTCATATAGTAAGCAACTCTTTCTGTCACATCAAATTTTTTGTTTATGTATTGGAATCAGATGTCTTGGTATCGGGAGTTGAAGTGAGGAGTAAGTGTTGTTAGTTAGAGAGTTTTAGACAGGAAGTTATTCGAAATACGAACTACTGATTTATGAAAATAAACTATATTTTAACAAATAATTTATAGTGTATTGAAATAGATAAACTAAGATGCACAATTGTAAATGAATATAAGAATTATGAAATGATTAATAAATATTAAAGAAGTAGTGTTTAAAACCTTGAATAGGGACGCGCTCGCGAAGTGTGAAACTTAACTGCTTGATAACTCGAACTGACGTGACTGATCTCGTACTGGTTGTGAACTGACATGTGTATAACTGGTAACTCATGTATACTGATCTGTAACTGATTCCCTCCTCCAGTGGGGCGACGTTTATATCTGCATCACTCACACATCGGCTGATGTGTAAGTACGTGCCACACTAAGACATCTCTCGTAGTATATTGACCTCAGTAGTTAACAAAGGTTGTTTTTGCCGGGGTGGCGATGCTTGTTAACAGATAGTGGCCAGGTGGCCTCTTGAGTGTACATTGGCCCTTGTATGAAAGGAATTCAGGTCAGGTGTTGCGGCGGTTCCCTTGACTGTATATTGACCCCTGTTTGAAAAGGTTTTGCCGGCGGTTCTTTTAACTGTGTATTGACCCCTGTTTGAAAGGGTTTTGCCGCGGTTCTTGACCTGCAGATAGCGGCTGGCTGGAACCACTAGTTACAATTTTTAGATCTATTTATTATTTAAAAATTATATCTTCTTTCTTCTTGCCATCACATCACATTTAGTACATATTCTGTGTTTAGTTTCTTTAATGGAAATTATATGTAACACTGATTAAGATTTTTTTTTTAATTTTATCCCTGAAGAAGACAAATGAATTTGTCGAAACGTGGAAAAAGTTTAAAAAAAAAAATGTAAAATTTTATTGACCGCTCATCGAGATGTCCTCTTTAGTTATTAATAGATCGGTCGAGAATCTATATTAGCAACAATAAAACTATACTATCAATCATCAGACTTTACTATTGAACTTCACTATTACGAAATCCCTCCCATTTAATATTCCAACTACATTAGTACTTTTTTATTTTTGTTTTCGTTTTGTATTAATTAATGACTTCTCTTTTAGAGCAAACAACGCAGTGTAAAAAGGAAACGTTAAACGTTGAATTTCTATCCAAATGTAACTAATCTGATGTGATAATACTCACACGACCTTCTCTTACAGATTTTAATACAATTATGTATAAATTGCTACATTTTTATTTCACTAAAAATTTTATTCGTTTAACCTAACATTCAATGTACGTTGGACTAAAGAGGGATACATATCTACCCAGCCAGATAGGTAGAAAAACGGTGATTAAAATATAGCTCAAAAGAGAGTTCCAATAACATAGAATCAACCAACTCAAATAATATTTATAAATTTGATTACGCACAACTACCTGAAATCTATCTTTTTCAAAAAATATAGAAATCTGTGTTATTAGTATTACTATCACTTAGTATACCAAGTTTAAAAGGAATTCGTTATAATCATTTTCGAGAAAATTCCAAAAACTCAAAACCTATTCTACAAAGTAGCCCGTTTCAGTGGTCAACTACTTTTTATTCAGATTTGCAATTTTAGCGTTACTTATAATCTGTATTAATATCATATATGTGGCAATACCTATATAATATTGTATTGATGTGGTGGTACTTTAAAGGAAAGCTAAACGCTACTGTTCTTGCATAATCTCACAATCAATATTCCAAAGAAAAGGTTTCAAATCAAAGTGATAAATGTTTTGATAAACTATAAAGTTTAAAGAAAATCGTTGGAGCGTTTTTTTTATTTTAAAAAATTGGAGAAATGCAAAATATATTCAGCGGAGTCGTTGAATTCGGTTTGATGTATTTTGCCCGAAACCTTCGTGTGTGATGCAATGATAGTATCTAAATGGAATACTAAGTTTGAGCAAGCTTCTGGGGATGTTTCATTTTTGAGAGATTATTCAGACACTTACACACGCATAAACACACACACCCACACCCACATATACAGGGTGACCAGAGTTATATGCTCCACCCACTTTTTTTTTAAACGGCGGGAAATTTCGAAAAAATAGAAAACACGTATTTAATCATTTTTAGTCTAGTTTATTTTCAGTGATTGATCCATTTTTTTATACCCCAATATCCCGAGATACAGCATCCAACTTTTTTTTTCAAATGGAACATTATATTTTTTTTTGCATATTTTTATAGTAATTGAGCCTCTAAAAAAATTAAAAAAAAAAAATTTAAAATCGGTTAGGTTTTTCAAAAGTTATGGTAATTTAAAATATGAAAAACAAATTTCAGTTTAATGTCAAAATTACCTTATTTTTTCTTTAAAGAAGCTCTTCAAACTGGGCACCATCAACGGATAGGCAAGCCAAAGCTCTGGACTCCCACGCTCTGTTTGTAGCAGCACTTAGGTGGCAAAGTCAACATCTAGGCAGGCTAGAGTTATTCGACGTTCCATATCTTCGACTGAAGTCATGGGATTAAGGTTACTGTACACTTTATTTTTTAGATATCCCCACAAAAAATGCACAATTTTATGGACTGATGAATCAAAGTTTACCAACAATGGCCTTCTTAATCGTTGGAACTTTAGAATATGGGCAGAAGAAAATCCACAAGTTACCTTCGCCACACGCCATCAGGTTGTTTTTTCTACAAACGTTTGGTGTGGAGTTTGAGGAAACCAACTAATCGGCCCATACTTCTACAGAGGGAACTTAACTGGTGAAAGGTATCTAACTTTTTTAAGAGACATTTTGCCAGTTTTGCTTGAAGATGTTCCTCTAAAACGTCGGTTAGATATGTATTTTCAACAAGATGGTTGCCCGGCACATAATGCGAGAGTTGTTCGACGTTACCTGGACAGAAATTTCCACGAAAAGTGGTTAGGAACTCATGGTCCGATCCAATGGCCACCTCGATCTCCGGACTTAACCCCAATGGACTATTTTTTGTGGGATATCTAAAAAATAAAGTGTACAGTAACCTTAATCCCGTGGCTTCAGTCGAAGATCTGGAACGTCGAATAACTCTAGCCTGCCTAGATGTTGACTTTGCCACCTAAGTGCTGCTACAAACAGAGCGTGGGAGTCCAGAGCTTTGGCTTGCCTATCCGTTGATGGTGCCCAGTTTGAAGAGCTTCTTTAAAGAAAAAATAAGGTAATTTTGACATTAAACTGAAATTTGTTTTTCATATTTTAAATTACCATAACTTTTGAAAAACCTAACCGATTTAAACATTTTTTTTTTTTACAGTTGGATGCTGTATCTCGGGATATTGGGGTTTAAAAAAATGGATCAATCACTGAAAATAAACTAGACTAAAAATGATTAAATACGTGTTTTCTATTTTTTCGAAATTTCCCGCCGTTTAAAAAAAAAGTGGGTGGAGCATATAACTCTGGTCACCCTATATATATATAGAAAAATTTATATTCGTTACTTTTAGAGGAAGTATTGGGAATGTGTCAAATTGAGTTTTCACCAGAAATCAATGTTTTGAGGTACCCAGGTTACAAACAAAAAATTGTTTTTAGCAAATTGTGTGTGTGGGGTGGGGGCGCCAGAGAGAGAACAGAAAAACTCAAAAGCGAAAACGCAGCATAAAATACAACTTATTATTCCATTTAGGCACTCAGTAATGAAAGGTGTAATGGTATCTCTCTGTTAACCAGAGAGGGCCTCTCTTCTCTCTGCTGTGGTTGCATTATCTTTGCGGTACCATTACCACAGCAGAGAGAAGAGAGGCTCTCTCTGAATTAACATTGACTACTCTCTGACTTGGGGGAACCTGTGTATATAAGCCAGTGGGAATCTATCTAGTGAAGATCTATCAGATACAACCATACAACTGTATATCGCATCGTGTCATATCTCTACTCATATACCATTCATTCTATCATTTTCATTATAAAGTCCAGTGCAGTTAGTGTAAATTTAGCTACATTATATTAGGGTCAGCATATCTCGTTTATTTAATCAATCCTAATTTCTCTTCTCAACAACCCCATTATAAAAGGCATAATCCATCAACCGGTAGTGTGGCTCTCTACTGAATGTTTTTTTTTTCAGTTTTCACGATTTTCTGGAAAACGTCTCCAACGATTTTCTTTAAACTTCGTATACTATCTATTTCACCTAAATAACTTAGCACTTTTATTTGAAATATTTTTCAGGGAAAATTAATTTTGGGGGGGGGGGGGGAACAAATAGCATTAAACTTTTTCTATAATACCACATCAGTACTATGTATGATAATACCAGCTACATAATATTGATGGACATTAGAAATATTGCTAGAATTCCAAGTTTTTTTTTGTTTTTTTTGAAAAAAATCCGTTTAACCGAAAGTACAACTTTATAGATTTTGGAACTTTCTGGAATAACGTAGAATGCTCACTGTACGAGATAAATAAAGTTATCGCTTTTATTTAAAAAAGATTTGTCGGAAAAATTTAATTGTATTTTGTGGAATCTTTGACATTACAATTTAAATCTTATTTGTGTTTGTGTATAATAATATTTTGGCGGCCTCCTTCAGGGTTTACATCATGTTTCTACCAGCCCAAGTGTCCTCTAGTCAACATGTACCCCCAACTACCTCTATATTTATGTTAAAACAACTGAGAGTAAAAAATTTCCAAGTTTAATTAAAATTGATCCATTTTTGTAGTTTTATTAACTGCAATTAGGGGGAAGGTCGTTTATTTTTATTTTCCAAGTTTCCGATTAAAGTGCCTATTTATTATGTTCAACAGGTGAACTATGGAATATATTGTATTTTAAATAATATTTTATATATTATATAATATGTATATATTTATGTATTTATTATTAACTGAATAGAATTTCGCTACATGTAAATATTATATATTTGTGGGTTTGCTTATATGTACACGGTTCGATAACAGTATGACAGAAATATGTAAACTTACCCATCCTAAAGAAAGGCCAAATAATAATATACAACCTCTCTGAGGAAATATCAGTAAATAATACACAATGACGATATATATGATATGTACATTTAATTATTAAAGTACTGTACATATATCTTAGCCCTTTGTGCTATCAGGTTTCCTACTAACCGAATCATCCTTGTTTTTCTCAACATTGAGCCCTAACTGAAATCTATCCCCCCATATGGCCCAACAGCCCATGAAGGACCAAGGCTTGCTAGACGGCAATTTGAATAGGAGACGCGTCAAGCACGCAGCAGCTCCCGCGCCGTTTAGTTCCGGCCTTCACTACCTAGGGCGCTGCTAACTTAAGCTTCCCACTTCTTATCACGATGCCCTCACGGGAATCGAACCCTACTTTGCGCTAGCCACTATACCAACGCGTGAGGACACTGAAATCTACTTCATGCATTGCGCTATCTTAGTATGGATACTGTCTGTTTGGGTTCTATCTTTTATTCATAAGTAACATATTTTCTTATAGAATATTTATGAATAAATTAATAATTCCATAATTTCCTTAAAGTACGAAATTTCTAAATATATGAATGAATCCGGAGTTAGAAAGCTGTAAACTTAGTGGCAGGAATGATATTAGTGCTATTTGGTAACATTCGGAAATTTAGATAAACCCAAATTGATTAATTTGTAAATCCTTTCTTTTTACTCATAATTTGTAATTTATTCTTATCAAATATTGAAGCTAGTGACAATAATAAAAATTTTAATATTATGAGGGGGCCCTGCTGCTTACTAAGTCTGTGAAACTTGGTTACTCATTTTGTTCTCTCGGTCCTAATATAGTACAATATTTATGGAATAAATGACTTTCATTATGATACTTATACTTTTATAACATGTATACAGGGTGAATGATAACGAATGTAAAAAAACTTTGGGGACTTGTTGGGAAAGTCATTCTAAATAAAAAATGTTATTTGAATATAGGTCCTATTTCGATCAATTACAGAACTACAATGGTTCAAAGTTTTAATTTATATCAATTTACCAATGAAAAACAAAACAAAATTGTTATGCAAAAACACATGCATCAAGAGAATACCACCGAAGATTTCCGAACACACGTCAATCTTCCCATAGAGTAATCGGCCCTACTAGGGGTCAATCTTCCTTTAGAGTATCGTTCAAGAAGCTTCAAGAGACAATTGCTGTAGGTAATAAGGTGTCCCATCTCACTGTACTGCATGGAAAGCAAGTAACTGTGTGGTTAAGTAGGCAACACGCTGACTTGTGGGATAGGCTGTGGAGGTCCCATAGCATGGCGGCACCCGATCTAAATTTTGTTGACTTTTACCTTTGGGGTCGCCTAAAGCAGTTTGAATACACTGTTGAAATTTATTGACACATGGAAGACTTAATCGAAGTATAATGGATGCTGGCAATCAAATTCGCAACAATAATTTGATGGGGATCTATAATTCGCAGGTGTCAAGCTTGCATACGATCTCAAGGAGCACATTTTGAGAAAAAGTGACGAATTGCTAACGAGTTTATTATGTTTTTTCATTGGTAAATAGATATAAATGCTAAAACATTGAACTGTTGTATTCTGAAATTGATGAAATAGGACCTATGTTCATAATATAGAAGCAGTTTTTACTTAAAATTACTTTACCAATAAAAGTTTCCAGAGTTTTTTACATTCGTTATACATCACCCTATATAGATATATAAATTTTTTATACTTATTTTGTGAAAATATCTATCTTATATAAAATTTTATTAGTATTTTATATTCCCTGTATTATTACTGTTATTAATAGTAATATTAATGTGCATATTATTATTGCACTTTAGTGCAATTTATGGTTGTACTACCTATGTACGTAATATACATTAAATCAAATGTAGGTATTCCAAATTTGAAGAAAATTGTGTTAACCGGATGTGCGACCGTAAAAAATAGGTTTTTTAGTTTTTAGGGATCTTCTCGAGAACGAACTTGAAAGTGTGCTTTAAACTTGCAAAGTTGACTGCTCAGATATTAAACCTATCATTTTTATTTGCAACATTTTTCCAATCAATGTTAGTTTTAGATAGTTCTGAAGGGAAGAGAATGGTAGCGCGCTGGACTAGCAATGCGGCGGTCCCAGGTTCGAGTCCAGCTGCTGCATTTAGATTTTTTCTTCCAGGAGCCTCTACAGCTCACTGTCCGGTGATGGAACGGGCACGGAATTCCCACTGCAACTAGAATGACATGGTAAGCCCAAGCTGGTGTCAGGAGGTTGTGGTAAATCCGTAGGCTTCCTTTGGCCGGGCCAGTGACCATTCTAGGCCTTCAAGTAGGGGACTTGTTCCCTCTACAAAATGGTACCATGGGATCGTGAGCCAGCCCGGCGGAGTTCTGTCTCCGCGCTCACGAGTTGAGGAAAGGTTTCGTGGTGGTCGTGGCTTCGCAAGGATGATAGTAGAGTCCCAGTGTATCTGTTCTGTGGGAGAAAGTTGGTTGGTTTGCCTTCGGGAATAGTTCCGCCTTCTTCCAATCCCTCACAACAACATGTCCGGTGATGGACAGTGTTGTCTGTAACAAGAGAACACTGTCCGGAGGCCGAACTTTGGGATAGCTATATGGGCCCAGAAGGGCTTTGGATAGCATAGGCCTTGGTCACTCCGCACAGACAATAAGAGATAGTTCTGTGTGGAATCCGATGGTTTTCGATTTCAAATGTTATATGGCTTTGATTTGATTATTGGAGCTTTCTTCTGGACTGGAATGTAATCACTTCTGCAACCCCCTGGTTTTGTACTTGCCCGCCCCATCATCTAACGTTTTTGTAATTCTAAGGTTTGCAGAAATGATTACACAATTTCGTGTGCCTGTTCAATGGTTTTATTTGATAGAAGTTAGAAATATATCATTGAATTGAAAATGATAAATTAAAATTAATATAAAAACTAGATTGAAGCTTTACTTGCTTTTTATATACTGTAAGGAAGGGATATGACAAGTGAATAACATAGACACCACGATCTATCGATTAGTAAGATGCAGTATTATTACGTATATTCTTTTAAATTTCTGTTTATTTATTAATCATTCCCCATCAACGATGAGTTTAAAAGCTGGCATTTTATAAAGGATTATATTGTTGTAAATAAAGGGGGGTTGAGTATTGTGAAGTATTTTATAACAGTAGTGGGGTTTAACTGTGAGTAGAGCGGAGGAAGTGTTGTGCCTTCAGGGGCCGGTAGTAACTGTTTGAACTTGGCAAACAGACATTCCAGATCAAGTATCCGATCTGTTATCTTCATCAATGTTTTTATTTAATACTACTAACAGCCACTTATGTTATTACTTTTTGCAATATTAAAAAAATTTTTAATAATTATGTTTTTGGAATTTATAATATGATTTATATTAATTATTATTAATATGAAAAATTTAATTAGCAAATATTAAAAAGTATATATTAACGTTTATCATAGATTAGTAGCTAATGATCACCTAAATTTTAAATAATGATACATAAATCAACTAAAACCCATATTTTGCAAATAAATAGAATAATTTGTAGATTTAATTTTATCTGTAGGAGTATACATTCTATTTAAATCTCTTCGATTTGGCTTACTTATTATTATGTACCGGTCGAAATAGTCATATAAAGAGAGCATATAAAGAAATTACTTAGAAACCTTTCAAATTTATAATTTGCATCTTAATAGGTCTTTGGGTCTGCTGCTAGTTAGTGAATAAAGTGGCATTCCCCAATTGCGAGTTCAATTATTCTCCTCAAGAGCATTACTAAGTTAGTTAGTCATAACACTTTAATTATTTCATTTCTTCTGCAATTTTGGAACCGTTAAAAAAAGTTATATATAAAGTATATGATATTTTTATTTAATATTAACATCGTGTATATTAATATGTTTTCAATTATAAAAAAAACCTTTACCTATTAATTCAGATTAATTTTATATTCAATGAAATATATAATAATTTGACGACTCGCATACTCACAAAGCCTCGGTATTTTTCATTCATTCACTTATTTTATTTATTTATTTAACATTGTCCCAATTTTGGGTATTAACAGGATTTCCTATTGTCCTTAAAACACCAAACATTTTAAGATCACTTTTATACATCGCTTAACAACACTTTCTAGTTTGGAATACTTCCGTTTAATGGGAAGGATTGCCCTTCTTCAACAATGATCTGAATGCTAGAGATCAGTTTAACGCTAGGATTACCGAAGCAAAATTCCAATTGATTTTCTTCTCAGAGTAATGTAATCAATCAGCATCACATTCGCCACCTAAAAGTTGGACTCAGTAGTTCCATGTGCAGCCACAGTAAAGCGCCACCTTTAAATCTTCTAAGCACCCAACTACGAATTGCATGTCCTGTCACGCCCACCACAATTTATTGGCGAATGATATTCAACTACCTTCTCTTAGAAGTTGTAGGAGAAATTGCTTTGTATAAAAAGTAGACCATCTTAAAGTCAGTCGCCAGATCAAGTTTGATGAGTTAACATGTTTCAACTTGAAAGATTAACGAGTTCACCAAGCTAGCTAGCACACACTAGTTGACATTCTGTTAGAATAATTAAAAGTTTTAACTAGCCACATTAATCTTCAGTAACTCACAACAGCAAACAAATTCATCTCTCTATAACAATCATAACTCATCGCTCGGCCACTCGATCTTCCATATAGTCTACTATCCTTACACAGTAAAACTGAATTTATAAATTCTGATTATAGTGTCCCTATATGTGCTGACCTGCTACCACTCAAATAGCACTGATTCTTTGACCAGACCGGAACTGAGAAGAGCCATCTTCTGATTATTATTTCAAACGTGTATGTTAGCTGTTCCAGGAAGGTAGCCAAATGCAGCTATAAAGCCAAATGCATTGTAATCTGAAAGATCTATAGGGGGCTTTCTTAGGTGTTTGTTTTTCTTCACAGAATATAGACGCCTGTAAAATTGTTCAGTGTATAATTAATAGTTAATGAGTAAGTGGTTGCGTGCTGGGGTTTGTCTGTGGATTTTGTAAACCCAAATAGTTCCACAAACCATTATCTCTGAGGTATATATATTGTGTGAATGTTGGAGGGGCTCGTTGTAAATATCGTTCAAGTTGTTACACTGGGAAAACCGCAGGGATGCCATGATCCCTGAAGAAGTAGGTAGTCCACTTCTCCGTAAGGGAATTCTTTAGCGGCATAATCACTTTATTCATTCCATAAATTGAATAAATATATAATGAATCAGTGGTTATTGATCCTAGTTGACGCCCCAAGTTAACTGTGGTCCGCCAAACTAAGAATATCGTGGTAGTGGGCTCGATTCCCGACCTTTGAATTTTATTTGATATATTAATGTGAGTATAGTATAACATTGTAGATTGTTGTAGAGGATTGTTGCACTGTCACCTGTAAGATCTATTGTGCCCCCCCCCCCCCGAGCCCTCTCAGTGCATTGCTGGCAGGCCTCTGAGCAGTGTTTCTCAAGCTAAAGACAACACTGCCCATCACCGGTCAGTGAGCTGTACAGGTTTTTTTTTCTGTTTTTTTGATGGGGGGCCAATGCACCGCAACCCTTTTCGATCTATTGTGCTATTCCCCCTGGATGCCGCAGGCTATTGCCCTCAGCACCCGAATAGATGCCCTTCTCTGAACATCCGTTCTACAAAACCTCCATCAGGTTGAGATACCTGAGGAATCCCAATACCCTGACAGGCTCTAGAGAGGGTATATCCCCCTCCTCTAACTGGTAGCTACCCAAATTCTTGAACTTCTCTGAGTGGCAGCCACGCAATCTGTTAGGAGATGTAATGGAGTTTCCTCCAGCTCCACACAGAATCTGCATGAGCTGTCACTTTCCAAACCCGTAAGGAAACCCTTAAGATCGCGGAGCTTGTTCTTACTCAATCCGATGGAGGCTTCCGATCTCCGTTGGTTGTAATTTCCCAAACAGATCTTGGCCTGCCGCAAAGTGGGGTGGGTGTACGAGAGTTGAGATCTCCTCGTCTTCTCCTCTTTCTTAAGTTCCCCCAAAAGAAAATGGTCGGTGACCCCACAAAAATGTTCCGGCCCCAGAAGTGGGGTCGTAGCGCCTATCTTGGCCAGGGCGTCAGCCATCTCATTCCCTTCAATGCCAACATGCCCCGGCACCCACCACAGGGTGACTTTGTTCCTCCTGCTTAGGTTATTAAGTTTACCTAGGCATTCCCAGACCATTTTAGAGCTGATAACCGATGCACTAAATGCTCTAATGGCTGCTTGACTATCGAAAGGATTACAATCTCCTGGTTCCTATATCCCCTATCGAGGTTAAATTGTCCGCATCTTCCAATAGCGTATATCTCCGCCTGGAAGATGCTGGGAAAATTATCCATGGGTTCCGAGTGCTTGATCCTTGGACCAACCAACCACTTCAGCCCCAGTCCCCTCGAGGGTCATAGACCCATCAGTATACCATTTAATGGCATGTTCCTTAATGCCCAACAAAGTGGATCCCTCGCTCCACGCACTTTTGGGGCCTAGCTTCAAAGAAAAATTCTTAGTGAAGCTGTATTTCTTAATCATGCCATCTCTAGGGAGGTGCCAGATAAGGGAGCCCAAAGGTGAGGATATCCACTTCCTGACCCCCAGACCCCCTCTCCTCCTGCACTATCCCTAGCGATCCTAAGAAGAGCTCCCTTCGCCTCCCTTTCCACCACTATGTGCAGAGGTGACAGATTGAGGATAACCTCAATCCCGGCGGTGGGACAAGTTCCCATAGCTCCCGTCATGCATAAGCATGCGAGCCGCTGTACCTTGTCAAGAGTCCTCTTGATTAGTACTACCTTGGTGTTCCCAAACCATGCCACTGCGCCGTAGGTGATGACCGGTGTCACTATCATGGTGTACATCCACCGTAGGATACGGGGGCATCCACAGGATTTGCCCGCTATCATGAGAGCGCCAATGGCCGATTTGTAGAGGTTGTAGAGAAAGAAGAAAATGGCTTAGGCCAATTAACTAGGAACGGAGACCGTAGTTTGTGTACGTGTTTGTCCTTGTCTGTAAAGGGTAGAGCGTATGTAGTTTAAATGTAATGTTCGGACGAAGTGCATGGAATACAAGCTATGGTAATCCGTAGGGTCGCTACTCCCCAAGTAACTACATGCAACAGTTACCCCTTGGGGGCAAATGTATAACACAGTATGTTTACCACCCACCTCGTCCTCTTTGCAACGATGGGACCTAAAGAAAACCTGGAAAAATATTTGGGTAAATTTACTATTAACAAGTATGGTCAAAATTTTATTATTTTTTATTTTATGTTTTAATTTATGGCGCTTCAACATCCAAGGTCATTACTACCCGGAGCCTTCTCAGTGCACTGCCGGCCTCCGGACAGTGTTCCGTCGTTACAGATAACCCTGCCAATCACCCGACAGGAAACTGTAGAGGCTCCTAAGAAAAGAAAATCTAAGGGCTACAGCATTGCTGGACTCGAACCAGGGACATCTGCGTTGCCAGTCCAGCGCGCTACCTACCACTCAGCTAATCCGTTCCCGGAAGTTTTTTTATTATTATTATTATTTTTACTTTCTCTTACTCCTAGTGAGAAAGTATTGTGATCGTGTCAAATTTTTTGGAAAATGAGTTTTCACCTAAATACATGTTATAAAATCCCCTGGGTGAATGGTGTGTAAATAAAATATATAAAAGAAAAACGCCGGAAGCTCAAAGCTCAAAGTTGGTATTTGGTTTTGGGGTAATTATAAATTTATTTAATTCGGTCAATTCACATAATTATAACTTTTCATAATTATCAAACTTTATTTATTCCAATTAATTATTATAATGCACACTAGTGGTTTCAGAATTATTCTGAATCCCTAGTGCACAAGTAAATGGCATTTTTCTCCATCAATTAAAAAAACACATTATTTCTGCTTTGACTTCACTCATCGACTCGCTGGCAACTAGATCACAATTAATGAATACTAGATTAGTTACAAATAAAAAAACAAGGAATTTATATCACAACTAAATTAAAGTGAACCAAAGAAATTTTCATTATAATAATACACTTTATAATTAAGGATTGGACTTTTGATTGGCTCACAATATGTACCGATCTTCACTGTCTACATTCCTTAGGAAGTTTATATGTGGTCAGATGTTGATCAAAGCATGTTGTGTGATGTTTGAGTAACATTTGACAAAAAATTCTTGTCAATTATGTTGATTTTGTATTTCCAAATTTTGTATTCTAAGTAATTACAATTATGAAATAAGGTCATCCTTACTTGTTTGTTTTTATTTAAAACTGTTCTTCTACAATTGAATAATGTGACAATTATTCCAATCCAATAATTGAATAATATGGCAATTATTCCAATCCAATAATTGAATAATGTGACAATTATTCCAATCCAATAATTGAATAATGTGACAATTATTCCAATCCAATAATTGAATAATGTGACAATTATTCCAATCCAATAATTGAATAATGTGACAATTATTCCAATCCAATAATTGAATAATGTGACAAGTCATTCTACTAAGTTATATTCTATTATAGGTTTGTTTTATTGCCTTTTTTAGGGTTTGAATGAAATTGCTAATATTTATATGATTAATGTAAAAATGAAGTAGAAGCTCTTTTTTGATATTTACTCCTGTTGCAAGCGTAACAACAGTATGTTTTTTAATTGTGAACAAATAATCGATACCGGAGCGGAGTCGTCACTCAGTAATGAAAGCTCCCCTATTAATTAGCTCAGTGATAAAAAATGACCCATTAATTAGATCACGATATCCTGCATTTTAGTCTTCGAGTAGAATTTATAGGATTAGTGAGGGAGCAAGTTCTTGGACTTTGAGGATTGAAGAGGATGTAGATTGTTGTAGGGGATTATTGCAATGCCACATGAAAGATCTATTCTGCTCCCCGGAGCCTTCTCAGTAAACTGCCGGCCTCTAAGCAGTGTTCTCTAGCTACATTCAACACTGCTCATCACCATACAGCGAGTTGTAGAGGTCCTAGGAATAGAAAATCTAAGGGCAGCATGCTGGATTCGAACCCGGAATCTCCGCGTTGCTAGTCCAGCCTGCTACACTGAGCTAATCCCTTCCTTCTCCCTTGGCTTACGCCAATTAACTAGGCAAAGAGGCCCTAGTTTGTGTACTGTGTTTGTTCTTGTCTGTAAAGTGTAGAGTGTATATAGTTTAAGTGTATTGTGTACTGTACTGAGCTGAGGTTACCCGAAGGGGTCTCTACTCCGCAAGTAACTACACGCGACAGATACTCAGTCTTGCAGGCTACATAAGAGGATACACTGTTATGAAATTTATTGTATGGTTGGAAACACAGAAAGAAGCTGAAAAGTTTTTGAGAAGGATTTTGGATTGGAGGGATTGGACACGACCTATTGGATCGTTCAGTTGAACCCTACAGTTCTGTACCATGTGCCCAAATAGGTTTAAGTATGGACTTTGTACATTAGCAGTTTGTTGGTAGGTGTTAAGTTAGATCGTTTGTCAAGTAATCGCAGCAGCAATTTGTAACGTTGAAGTAGGACCTGTCGAAAGGTCGTTTAGGTCTCCTAGGAGGATTCCAGGTAAGACATCGGTCTAAGTGGGGTCCGAAGTAGAGAAATTTTGTTACTGGATGTTAGGCGACATTGTCATAATAAACTGGAGCAGAGTAAGTCGTCGGAGAACGAAAGAAATTATTTTACTCTTTTCAAGGGGAATATTTTAATTCCCCTTTTGTTGAACCAATGTTAAAGTGTTCTTAAATTAAACATTTGTTTCAACAACAAAACAATAAATGAAATATCAGAAAACGTAATTTAATTTTACTTAACTTAAACCTAATATTCTATAACCTTTCTGGAGATTAACCTTCAACTTTTTTAAATGGACAACATTCTCTTAGAAGTTAACTTGCATTCTTACCACTTTTCATATCTAATTTTCTGTTATGTTTTTTCTCAGTGTTCCATAAAGTGCATTTTCACTCTGACTAGTTTTACGTAGACCGCATGTTAAATTTAAACAAACTCTAGCTAGAAACTTTGTTGTTGATAATGATATAACGAGCGTTAATTCTAATCCCTATTGCCAATATGTTGGGCCTAAGTTAATCCTCTTCGTTCCCATGTATCTAAGTAACAGCTTTAATATTGAAAATGAACTTAATACAGAGATCAATCTCATACCACACACACACACACACACACACACACACACACACACACTTGCTACAGTAAGTACATTTTCATCATTAACAGACACATACATATATATATATATAAAAGCACTGGTGGTACGCAGACACGCACACAGAAATGTATATAGAGTATTAGCGACAGGTATGTGTGTTAATATGGCAGCAGTTATAACGAGGATTTAGGTGAAAGTGTTGGTAAACATAGCCGGGCACAAGTTTACAGCCTCCAACCTCACTCTACAATGACTAGCTCATTAAAGCATCCTCTTCTACCCCTTCCTCCCGGCTAGTCTATGTTCTTCTTCATCATCATAGTTGTTGATGATGTCAGGTTGGCGCGGCTACCCTCTTCTATTCACTCTTGTAGGTGGCGCCAGAACCCTTTGTGAGTTTAGACAATAATTACTGTATTAAGGGCCAGTGTTACATTGTTAGCTACACAACAGTTTACCTCCAGTTCCTCTTCTATATATATATATAACGCACACACACACACACACATATATATATATATAATAAATATATATATATATTTATATAAAACAAGGAAGCAAGGATGTGGTGAGGAAGTACGCCTGGCTATGAGACTAGTTCAGAGAGTCTGGCGATTGATCGGCTGGCGCCCCCTAGTGAGTAGACAGGAATTGGCCCCTTCCACTGTTCCATCCTGCATTGCAGGCCACTTACCAACCAATTCACAGTCCTCTCGCTTTATTTCCTGCTTATTTAGTGCTGGCTTTTCATGTAATATGTTGTAACATTTTTTTTTTAGATATTTTTTCCCGGCTATCAAAGAATAAAAAAAGGATCTTCTTGAACTCTTGCTGAAGTCAGATAAGGGAATTGATTCAAATTTGAATTTTTTTTTTTTTTTTTACTTTTTAAATTAATTCTTAGTATTCCTTCTGAACATTCCAATCATGAGAATAACTATTGTATTTATATTTTTTGTAGAAATATTGGCTGTAATGTTATAAGCTGCTATTGCTCTGTCCATGTTACCTAAGTTAGTCGTTGGGCCGAAAGCTCGCATGTTTAAAGTAGGCCATTATTTCACTTTACGTATTTTGAGATTCTCTGAGTATGAAAAAGTTTTTTTTAGGTCTCTCCCTCACACACACAAACATTCACAGTTTCTTCCATTGCTATATTTTTTGCTACGAATTCGCTAGGATTTATCAGAAGGGAATTTTGAGGATTGTGAACTGTAGGATTAGATCATGGTAGGTTTGTCTCCATTCATTCCATAGAATACTGGTCCATTAAAGAGGAACAATATAAACTTGTTAATTAGTGTAGAGCGTTTGTGTTGGAAGTTTAAAAAGATTGAATGAAAATGGGTTGTTTATATATATAATTTGGAAATTAATCTAGTCACTTATTGTGTAAATAAAGAACCAGTTAATAAATTCAGTCTTAGGATTCGAGGATTCAGAACTGAGGATTCGAGGTGAAAAGAAAATATTGAAACAAAGAAAACTTAAAAAGAGGCGCAGCAATTAACACAAGAAAAGAAGGGTAACAATACAGAATTATGAAAATTCAAAATATTATGTTGTATTAATGTTTAGAAAATTAAAAATTAATG
The DNA here is from genome assembly GCA_011037195.1 of Triatoma infestans. Lineage (NCBI taxonomy): Eukaryota > Metazoa > Arthropoda > Insecta > Hemiptera > Reduviidae > Triatoma > Triatoma infestans. Next base: position 236,417 of record JAAEAF010014329.1, read on the forward strand.
ATAATAAATTATATAATACCTGACCAGTTTTCCTTAAACCAAAATTTCTGAATGATTGTCGTAGATAGGGGAATTGCTGTCTTCTTTGTTTTAGCAGCAACTAGAGAGGCGGACAAGTGTGATTTGCAATTTTACAGAAGGCGGATGTGACTCTGTGTTTTTTGTCAGCTGTCTTTTACAATTTGTATTTATATGATTATTGAGTAATAGTACATTAATCTGCAATGTGTTAATTGGATTATTCATCAATAAATAACCTGCCATATTATCCATCAACTTATTATTCTGTGATATCCAATTATTTATTGAATTATTATTGAAACTTTGAATCTATCTTTTCCTTTCTGCTTATTTTGCCACACTGTTAGTCTTGAGCAATAAATCTGGTGATTTACTCTTGTCTGAAAGAACATATAGGGGTTGGAAAATTTCCATTATTCCAGAAATTTATGAAGAACAATCTAGGAATAAAAAAATAAGATAAAGTAATAAATATTACCAACACTGTTGTCATCTTTTAACCTGGGGAGAACATTATCAACCGTAGATATAATATGATGTGACAAAATATTGTATTCAGTAACTATTTGTAGAGGAATGGTAATATCATTTCTGGTATCAATAAATAAATCTTTCCGTCATTCATTGTGTTTTCAAAGCCTAATTGTAATAATAAAGAATTTCGTGTTGGATTAGAAGTTGTATTTTTCATACCTCTCAACAATATAATATATTTTCTTATAAAAAAGCATATGTTATCTTTGGCGAGCTTGCGCAATAATTACAAATTGAAAATTAATACAAAAAACATTAGATTTAGGAACAATTAAACTACATAGACGATTTAACATGCCGCCCGCCTTGAAATGTAAATTTCAAAATTTAGAACGTTTAAAAACAAAAATTTGGTTTATAAAAAGAAATACATAATATGAAGAAGGAAGTTAACAAGTTCAAGTCTGATTTAAGTCTAATGGCAATGGACAGCACTTTGTTACACTCTTCTTCTAACTACATGTTAATTGCTCAGCATTATGCTGACCACTCTCAACACTTTGTCAGTCCCAGAATGAATTTCGACGACTCGCCCCGATCTTCCATAGTAGAGGTAGGAGATTATCTTCTTTCAGTAAGACAATTGATTCTATACGAATGGTATGAGGGCCAGCTGTTTGCCATTTATTTCGTTGTTGTAATGACGTGAGACTAGCGATGCCAAAAGTGTTGTAATAACGCTTGTAGCCTCTTGTATATCTTCAAACAATTGAAATTCTGACTCGTATTGGCCGCTTCTTGGGGAATCGCAGTTAATGCCTCACTAACTAGGAAATGTTTAGAAATTAGAGGTATGGGATCACTAGGATCTGAGGAGATTGTGGTTAAAAGAAGAGAGTTGAGAACGGCTTCTACTTGACAGAGCACAGTGTACATTTGTTCATAAGTCAAGTGAGCATTACCCACTATTCTTGGCATTAATGGTTCACTAAATAACGTAGAAGGTAAAACAAACGCAACCATCTATTCCAGGGATGAGTAATACCATACAAAACAAACATTTCTGGTTGTCAAGCAAATTACACAAAATATGCCACAAATAAGCATTAATTATTCTAAAATATTCATCCCAAAAAACTTATTCCTGGCGGATGAAAATCTCCATAATAGGTTCTGACTTCCATATTAGGGTAAACATAGCATTCATGAAACCGGCCTCATACTTCAAAATACGAAACTGGGATTGTTTCTGGAGAATTTTCTCATTTCATAAATCAATATTAAAATGTCACTTTGCCATTTCAAATGAGATTTTGCATGACCAAATACAACGATTTTGGCGGTTAGAAGAATGTTTTAAGCCTAAAGGACTCACTGAGCAAAAATGGAATGCGAAGAACATTTTAAAACTAACTTTTCCAGAGATAACGCAAGTCGCTTTCAAGTTCGTCTTCCTTTTTGCGAGAATCACAGACTCCTAGGAAATTCAGAGAATACAGCTTTGAGGCGTTTCCACAATTTGGAAAAACGTTTATTAAATGTTCCTCAGTTAAAACAGTTGTACGCATGATTTATGGAAGAGTACGAACGCTTAGGCCACATGAAGTGTATTTCATGCTCCCACTCCATTCCGAGAGAGTGGTTGAGCTTCTCTTGCTCTCTTTGGTTGCTGTTACACATAGAAATCAGTCCACTGGCTGTAAGACCAATAGAAACTGGCCAGTTCTATCGTAGGAAGTTTAACGCTTTCTTGTTCGGAGTGTCTTAAATTTATATTAGATTGATTTGAATGCGATGAACATGTGATTATAATTTGTCTAACATTTGCCACAACCTTGTAGTAAATATCTTCGAATACGTCATGTTCTGTTATTTGGATGTCGGAATTGTCCAACATTTCAATTTCATTTTGTATTTTCTCAAATGAACCTAAAACATTGTCTAATTTTTCCAGTCTAACTTGAAGTTCTAAAACATTTTTAGAATCAAAATTTTTAAGAGCTGTATTAAACCTTGTTATCTGGGCCTTTAATAGACTGCGTTTTGCAATTAATTCTTTCAAATCTGTCATTTTAATGATAAGTGGACAAATGAAACTGAGCTATATCAAACAGAATAGAATGGAATGAAGGAAAAGAATGAATATGAGACTTACTGCAAATGTTCCCTTGCAGCTTCAAAGTAGTAATCTTGCTCCAATCCGGTAACGGAGGACCATATGTTAGGGTGCGGACGTGCTTTTATTTTTTTAAGGTAGTAACACCCATGTATAAATGCTTAATTTTAATAGTAAAGAACTTCGTGTTGGATAGAAGATGTATTTGCATACCTCATTCTACAATATAATACATTTTCTAATAAAAAACATGTGTTATCTTTGGCGAGCATGCACAATAGTTACAAATTGAAAATTATTGCAAAAACATTAGATTTAGGAACAATTTTAAACTACATAGACGACTTAACAATTTCTATGTAATATTACTCGAATAATACATTTTTGAACAACTTTATGAAATTATATGTATGACGATGGGGGAGGTCGTGGAGATTAATTATATGAAACGAAGTATCTGCAAGGGGAGGATGTATTATTGATTGGAAAGAAGATAAAAAGAATGAAGCAGATATGATGTCCATTATTGAGACCTGATAGTTCTTCGGATAAAGATTTGAAGAAAATATATACGAAATGCAATAGCGTAATAGGAATGCTGAATTCAATCTTGTGGAATTGTAATACACTGAACAGAACCATAAAGTAAACAACCATAGTAACAAAGCATATTACCATATCCAGCAGAAACATGGTCTATCACCGTTAGTTCAAGATGACAAACTTGTGTCCACAGAGGTGGACTATTGGAAAAGGTATGCAAGCAAGAGTATCCGAGACTGGAGAGAAAGATAAACGAGGAAATTCGAGAGAAAATTTAAGTTAAATGTAACATTCTGCAACGGATAGAGAAAAAGATATTGGAATAGTTTAGACATATTTATTGGATGGACGAAGAGAGGAACAGATCTGGGAATATGGAACAGCGGGTAGGAGAAAGAGAGGAAGACTCAAAAAGACCTGGAATGGTCTGCTACAAAAAAGTTAACATGGCAAATGGTCTTCGAGCAGAGGCAGCTTGGAATATGGACGATTGGAAAGACTCCTTAAAAGGAATATTCGTTTGAGTAAATTCTTAGTGAAGAAATTCCCACCCAAAAAAATATAAAATAAAAAATATATTATTTTAGGCTATTAAAATTTAAATAAAAACATTTATTTAAACAAATTCAAATTAAAACATTAATTAACTTTACAGTACTAAAATGTTTTTATTTCGTTTGTAATAATTTAATATTTGATGCTGTTTTTATGTATAATTCTCTCTCATTTTTTTAATCTCACTAATTCTCTTGTAAATTTTGGACATGGATATTTAAAAGTATCATTCATGAATATATTTATGTATAGTATTTATTTTTACTAATTAATAAGGGGGGGGGGTATATAACAAATGTTCCATATATAGATTGTTTCATTTTCAGTCAAATATGTTTTTTTTTCAACCAATTTAATTTTGTTTTCAATAAATTGAATTTTTTTTTTAATCAATTCTTAATACGTACATTTCGGGCATGTGGTGATAGAAAAATCTTATTATTTAAAAAAAAAAAAATAAACGAAATTTTAAAAATTGTATAATGTAATCACAGAAAAATTAATGAAAAATATACCGGCCGTAGATAATTCCAGCACTATGTCAATTATGTAATTTGTGCAGCCTATTATCTTAATGGAGTTAACACGGCTGGAAATCCTTCCCCAATATCTTATATACGACTAGCTTATCTCCAAATAAACTGTTGTCGTATCTTTAGAAAATACGTACTCTGGTGATAGGCGAGTACGGTGATAAGAAACTTACCTTGTCAGAAAGGGGGACTCATGTCATATCTCAATTCCAATTTTTTCTTTCGTTTAACCAGATTTCCATTAACAAAGCGGAATTGTGCAGAGAGAGAGAGAGATCGGGAGGATTTTTTGATTTTTGAAAGAGGATATAATAGAATCTCACAGAGCAGAGAGAGAGAAACAAAATTGACAATCTTATACGCCACTTAGGCCAGACTATTACAGCTGAACTAGCCCTAAAGCGGACAGTCTTTCAACAGTTTATACAGCAGTTACAACGCATCAAGCAACCAACTATTACCCTTCTCTTCACTCACTCTAAATCTCTCGCTACCTAATTTCTCTTATTAGTGTACAGTTCTGGCAGTTTTGTGTTTCTCTCTTTGATTATACAGTGTTCAGCATTTACTCCAGTTTATTCCATCTTATAAACCCAATTCTTTCCCTTTTCATACCCATTATAAGGACATACAAGAAATCAGAGAATGCAATTCTGTGTGATAATTAAAGAAAAACTTAAATATCCGTTGGTTTTCATAGCCGGATGCATGCAGCATTGCGACCACTTTATATAATTGAGACTGTCTTTGAATGACCATCGACAGCCCTTGTGTCTTGTATTAGCCCTTGACTTATCGTAGTTGCTAATTAAAAACCGGAATCCTCAATAAATATTAATTTAATCCAATCCGGAAATGCCTGGCTTTCCAAAATTCAGCACATACTTTCGGCGTTGGTTAATAGTTGATATTCCGAGTTCAAACAGTCGACTTATTTTGGAGCTTTTAGGAGAGAAGAGAAGATGGATGTAACGGAAGACTTATACAGGTTTTGAGGAAATATTAAGCGCTTTAAAGAGAGTGCATTTTATATATTTCTATTATACCAAACCCTACCTACCATCACGAAGAAGAACATATTAATGTGATGATAAGAATTATTAAATTCATTGAGACAAATCTGAATTTTACTAAAATATACTATAAATATTATTCTGTTTTTTAAAAAAGAAGATTGCATAATATTGTTTCAAATTTTTGTAGAATTCTTCAGTTGTAGAAAATTGATCGCACATTGATTCATGAATCTTAGTTACTCATTTTTCCAATTATATAACTTCTATATAATGGCTAAATTGGTAATTATTGGTGACAAACCTAAGGTGTATATTTAAAAAGAAAAAAATTACAATCATTTTATTATTTCATTTGACATATTTCCTTTGGGAGTCATGGCAACAATCGATCCTGTGGGAAGCCCATCTGTGAAGCCTGTTTCCATTCCAGTCCCCATGCCGATCACCCCTCTTTGTATAGAATCATCGGTGGAATTGTATTACCTAACACGTTTGTACAAACTAACTCAGCATTTTCTCTGTCCAACATTCATTCATTGCCATACTTTCACTTCACTGTATGTATATATATATATATTTTTTTTTATATATGTATCTGTGAGTGTATGTGTGTAACAAATCACTTTGTTGTCCGTCACAAAATAATCGGCAAGTTTCTCGTTTTACATATATATAATTCATTTACAGCATTATTATTCTTTACACAATTAACTGACAATTAATAAATTTGTGTGAAAAAATACCGTTCGTTTATTTCAAATATTTAAATTCCACTTGATTTTCTTCAAATTAAAAACAAGAAATTATGCTTTCTTACTAAACGTATTCATCATTCAAGTCAATAAATCAATAGATCAATTCAGTAGGTCAATAGATCATGTTTTTTTCTAGAAAAATTGCCTTGCGGAATATTGTCATACGCTACTTCTCACTTTTAGTCTATTACAATAAATTCTATTGATTTCTTAGGTGTCAGTCGTGAACGAGTGAAGCCATAATTTTTTCTATTTTTTTGTTTAGTTGACAATACAAACCAATCCATTCTGAAGATGCTTTTGCTAGTGGCTCGGATTCTGTTGATATTCTACCTTCTCAAGTTGGTATCTTTAATTTTGTATCATTTTCACTAGATGCTCTTTGTAATGATTGTTTAAGATAAGTAGCATTTTCGTTACTCATCAAACTCCTCTTTTTTTTTTACTCCTTGGGGAAAAAAAAAAATTAACTTTTAGCGCAATAGTCAAAGGCACAAGGCTTGCCAAGACTGCGATGAAGCTTGGAGTATCATCGTATGAAGCCTTTGCAGGACTTTCGGAGGGTCCTGAAAAGTGTTCACGTGTTTTTCGCATCGAAGCAGATGTATACTTTGGGCGTCTTTTGGATAGACAGGCAAGGTAGGTATTTGATTAAAGAATTAGGAATCAAATCATGACTACTTCCGCCAAAGGGAGTGCACTATCTACAAGGCTTTCGGGTATAAACATAACTATAAACATAACATTAATTTAGGAATAACATTAAGAGTGAAAAAACTTTACATTCACTTATAGAATCAATCAGAAACATATGAAAATAATATAGCTAATGCAAATTACACTGTTTATCCCTTGGCTTGATTTAGTTTCGTCTGAGTTATTTCAAACAAAACGAAAAAAACTTATTACTGCTATTAAAAAAAATAAAATAAAAAAAATAACAGTTGGAACAAGATTAAAATTGAATGAATTTATGTGTTTGGTTTGGAATTGTTACCTTCCTGTTTTCTATTAATTTAGTTCCATTCGTGCTTGAACCTAGAAAAATTTCCTTCCTAGTATCATAATCATCTTAGTTTATTCTTGAAAACTTGTTTCAAAGCTTTAAGTTAAAATTTATTAGAAAAAGAAGAAGATCTGCCGTTATGAAATAAACAAGATTGTTTAATAAGGCACACAATGACTTATGCGCAGTCTGCCATTATAAGCATGTTCATTGTAAAATTTCATTATGGACAAGGTGTGTTAGAAGTTGACGAAGGTTACTTTATCTAAAGGAGAAGTACTTAGTACTCTTAGCTGTTCACATGTGCACTCAGTGTATACAGCACAAGCTAGTCGGAAACTAATGGTGTCACTACATTCTCTCTTATGTGCCTGCTCTTGTTTCTTATATATATATATATATTCTAGTAGAAAGTACTTTGGCGCTCTCTCTGAAGCTCTCTTGTGAGTATGTGAAGAAGATAGGGGTGAGAGGATGGTTTGTAGCGCAGCAGTAACAGTGAAGAGCTGGCACAGCGATGGAAGTACGTACATACATACGCCGCCACCAACACACATACACACACACACATAGATCTGTCGAGTTGCTTACTGATGAGCTTTACTATAACAACAAATACACACATACACACACACTTACATAGAAGATCGCCTCATTAGATAGCATTCTATGTCTGCTGGAGGACTGGAGGACTTTTGCAGCTCATGATGGTGACTTTAGAATGGGAGGTGTGGGATTGGTTGTTGCGGGAAGATGGTGTGTTCACTTTAGAATACATAAGTCTACCAGATGTGTGTTTTGTATTTACCAATTCTGTTACTATATTCTAGATCTAATTCCATATTCTTGCTGATAAATATCTTATTTATTACATATTTATTTATTATGTAAATAGAAACTTGAAAACAATTGTATGTTAGTTGATTTTATGGCTGTTGCTTCGAATTATTTATACATTCCTTTTCAGTGCAGTTGTATGAAACAGCAAACTGTTCAGATTAGCTTCAAGATTTTACAAATGCAGTTACTTGAATCCAGCAGAATCGATATAATTTTCTACTAGCAATAGATAATTATTGTCAATCTGAAGGGCCCTTCCATCTCTGAACGGTGACATCATGCAAAAATTAATTGATATCACTTCCCATAGAGAAAGAAGTTCCATTATCTCGCGAGTATAACTTCAAAAATATGGTATGAAATATTCACACGATCTTTTCTTCTACTTCAATTAGCATCACAGTTTTAATTGATTATTTTATTTTTGTTCAACTTGGACTTTTTGCTAAACATGTAGTTGCTCTTAATTTAAAATAAGTATTAGAGAACATTAACATTACGTACATTGTTTTTGTGATCAGATACCTTCAGCAACTACAGACCTTATGTTAGTAAAAAAAAACACAAATAATGATTGTGCAATAAATTTCCTCTAAAGAGGAAAACTCGGGAAAGTCGAAAAATATTAAGTAAAAATGAAATGTTCATATGTATGCAATTATCATTCCAGGTTTAAAGAAAATAGTTTGTGCCGTTCTCGAGAAAATTAAAAAAAAAAAACCTAGAAACCTATTCTGTAAAGACGCAGAACCAGTTAACCTAATTTTTCTCAAAATTTGGAATACTAACAATGATTTCAGTATATCTTAATATTATATAATGGTAGAAACTATAGATTGTACTTTATATACTATACTGTAAACTATAGATTGTGATATATACGTATACTATACTGGATACTCTTCGTATACTACATATTGCAAAATAGAACTTCGGAGTTTTACTAGAAGGTTCCAGTAAACCTCCCGACTACGTATACAGCAACCTTCTACAAGAACGACTACTGCTTAAATATAAAAATTATATTAAAATATTCACTGACAGGTCAAAGACGATAAATGGAGTAGGAGCAGCTTTCGTCATGAATGAGAGACTGTACAGCTTCCCATTAAGATATCTCAAGCATATCTACAGAGTTATTCGCTGTGTACAAAGCCCTAGAACATATTCGGAACTACAATGAACCTAAGAAATATATTATTTGCTCCGATTCAAGGAGCTCACTGGAGATGATAGGCAATCGGGACTCCGATAGTTTGTTGATACATATGCTCTTGGAACTATGCCTGCGAGAAAATAAGAAGTCTCCTTTATTTGGATTCCCGGTCATGTGGGGATAAGAGATAACGAATCTGCCGACAAAGCTGCTAAAGAAGCGGCATCAGTGTCTTGTAGAGACGAACGTGTCTTTGCAGTCGATTGGAAAGCTTTTCTAAAAAAACAAAATCTTTCCAACTGGGAAAGGAATGGCAATCAGTGCAGCTGTCAAATAAACTAAGGAATATCAAGAGTACCACAAAGAAATGGTCAACCTCAAATCGAGAGTCTTGGCGAGAAGAAGTTGTGCTAGCGAGAATGAGACTCGGTCACACCATGTTGACACACAACCACATATTCCGAAGAGAACCTCAGCCGGTATGCAGCGCTTGCAATACGACATTAACGATCCCACATATTCTATTGGAATGTTCGAAATATGTAAACACGCGGGGAAAGGTAAATTTACCGACCATCTTACAGATGTATTAGGAGACAACGAGGGCAATATCAATAAGACTTTCGAATATCTTAGGTTCATCTATTTCATTTGTTGTGAAAGTAGCTGTACATATGTATGGTTTAGTTGCTTGCTGGTGTCTTGTGTAGAGGTATTTATTTTATCAGTGATATAAGGGAGTAGATTGTGGGTTTGCTGTAGAAATTGTTAGACTGGTATGGACCAGGTGATATTGCTTAATTGTGGACTGGGTATGAACAGCACAGCTCAAAAACGAAAAATCGTAGAAAGTTTAAACTTGATATTCCGTTTAGGCATCACCACGGGATCTGACAGAAGGTCAGCGGTCGAAATTCCTCAACCGGAAGTACCAGTTTACTTAATGGTTTTTTCACTTCTTTTCAATTTCTTCCAAAATAACTCCAACGATTTTCTTTAAACTTGGCATATCAACTATACATACAAAGATCTACAATTTTCATTTGTAACATTTTTCCGGAAAAATGCATTTAAGGGCACTTTTGGGGGTGGGTTGGTGGGGTTAGGTTTTCTTCTATAAGTGTTATCATAGTTGATCACACAATTCTACCATCCAAACAAAATTAATTAGAAATAAATATATGGCCAAAATTCCTAGTTTCAAGAAAAAATAAGTAAACCGGAAGTCCGCATCAAATTTGGTACACAAACTACGTATGAAATTTGTCAATTACAATATTGAAAACTGGAGTAAGAGAAAGTTGTGTGAGTGTTTCACACCAGATTTTTTTTTCGTTATTAAGTTGTTTTATTTTCTCACTCTCTCTCTCTCTCTCCCTCTCTCTCTTACACACACATCTCTTACATGACCGGGTACCCAGAAGAGCTCCACTCTGCTTCTATGAGCGAGAGAGTATTATACCTTTTCTTATATAAAGCACAAGAGAGAAAGTAAGTACTGTATTAGTCATATTGAATAAATCCAAAATCGTAAGGAATAGAAAAAAATAAACATTGGAAATGTCATGAGTTCAATGATGTTCAAAATGTTGTTTGAGTTTGACGAACATTTATCAGCAATCAGTTATGTTTTTATTATGGAGGGGATTAGCTGAGAGTAGCGCGCTGGATTCCCATTCGGTGGTCCAGCAGTGCTTCCTTTGAATTTTCTCTTCCTAGCCAGACTTTAGAGCTGACTGCTCAGTGATGGCAGAGTTGTCTTCGTCTACAGTACACTGCTCGGAGGCCCGACATTACACTGAGACAGCTCCGAGAGCACAACAGATCTTTCAGGTCGCAGTGCATATCTTCTAAAAGAAATCTAAAAAAAAAACAAAAAAAACAATCTAAACTGTTTTGTATTACTTGTAATTTTTGTATTATTTCCTCATTACCGTATCTACACATCACAGCCATAATCAGATAACAAAACTATTAGTATCAATTTCGACAAATGGAAAAATATCTGTTGGAAATCTCTGGGTAATTGGGTTTCACCTAACAAACATGGCCTAAATTTGTTTAATGTATTGTGTACAGTTGTAAATGATACATAAAAAATTATTGAAAAAAAAAAAATTATACCTCATAATTCAATTGTCATAAAATAGATAAGTCTGCTGCAACTTAACGAAAAGAGTATTCGGTATCTTTCGCCGAAATTAGACAAAAGTGATGTTGAAGAAAGTTTATCAGGAGGGAGGCACAGCTTCATGTTATTTTTGACTTTTTATATAATAACCTTATTCCTTGTTAATAGCATTTAGTTATTTAAATAGCAATACCAAAATATTATTTTTATGTTTAATAAGTGTAGCTTCCTCAAACTTATTGTAATGACATGGCAAAGTCATTGACATCGGCAAAGTACACCAAAGAAATAATAATTTACAACTAGTGGTTCCAGCCAGCTGCTATCTTAACAAAGGGTGGCAGTAATAAAAGTATAACCAGCAACCGGCCGCCGGCTTCAAGATAGCCGCGGCCAAACAAACGATTAACAAAGCCTTTTCATCAATACTGTACATCAAAAAGCAAGCACCGAATAAGGTCAGCAAACTACGAAGGTCGCACATGGTCGCACACTAGGACAGATGTCTTGGTGTGAGTGTGGCCAACACCAATATATAAACTCTATGACATACGACGAAATGATTATTATATCATCTACGACCAAACGAGCACGTCTTTATACACAAGCGGCAATTTGCTATACACAGTTATATTCAAACTTATTCTCTTAGTTGTGCATCTTAGTTAGTTATTTTATCATTCTAATTTAAGATCTATTTATTACTAAGTATTTTATTATAATTATTAGTTACCATTGCTAACGTTCAAAGTATTGTTCAATTATAGTTATTTTTATATAAACCGTTTAATTATTCGAGCACTAACTTTCCAAAATCTCTCAACTAACTTCCGCCCTCTTCAAGACATCTGCTACTCCAGGAATCACACATCAAACGATTCCATTACATTATACTATTAGATTATTCAATTCAATTAATAAACTGCAATTTCAATAAAGAGGGGATACTAAATGAATTTCTTTTGCTCATCAAACAGAAACAAATTTAGCGTCACAGACTGTTAAGACATTTTTTAGTTCTGCAATCATTGAACTAAATAAATACAAATAAATGATTTTTAAGGTGACATTTTTAAATTATTACAGAGGTGTTAATTTTATTTAATTTCTAGATGATAACGAACAATATTGTCAGACAGCAAGATTGATGTTGTTTACCTATTAAATATTTTGATATTACCCTGACTTCTCATCTCTCTTTCATTCCATTTATCGTTAATAAAATCTTCTCCACAAAATTAGCTGACACTAAGAACTTGGACTGTCATTATCCTTCACAAAAAGTGTTCTCAAAAGTTTCTATTTTTTTTTTTTTGTCTTGATTATTTCATTATATTTAATACTGCCTTTTCAATTCTTTATACCTATCGGTCTCTAGTTTGGGGTTTTCAGCCTTTAAAAAGTTCCAGATATCATTGTATTGAAACTATCATCTCTGTCCATTTGTAGCTATTACAGATCTTGGAAATCCCCCTGGAATTTTGACTCTAAAAGATCAATTTCTGCTTAAAATAGCTGCCACTTAAATTAATGATGATTGAAAAAAAGCATTTAGGTTCAAAAATTTAGTTTGGTTGGTGGATTAATATCTATGCAAATTCTCTTTGCCCGTAGATGACTTATAATCCTAGATAATAGCTTCTATCTGTAGTCCTATCTCAAATAGGCTGGCCTATGTGGTAGCTGCAAGGCGGGCGTCTGTAACTGATCAATTTCTTCTATAATTCCTAAAGCTCTTATCATTATAAAACGCAGTCTCTATTTCCCTATTTGTTATTATAGAACAGAGTACCTGTATGTTGATTTTCACCTGCTTGGAGATTTTTGGTGATTCAAGAAAAGTGTTGTGCTGACCTTTTGTACAGTACACATCTTGGGCTGTCCTGATTTGAAGATGTGAAACTAGTATTATAGTAAAGTTCTGGAGTTACAATTTAATAATGAAATGTAGAAAAGTTGGGAAAGCTGGTGTAGCTATCCTGGCGCATAATGCAATCGTGTATAAAGAAATAAAATGTAAATATTGCTTAGAAGCTCACATGTACTCAGCGATAACTATTTGCTGTAAAGATAAGAAAGACATTAATATTTTATTTCAGTTTTATAACTCTCCAAAAATAATTTGACTTACCAGCATTGGGATAAATTTATTAAACAATTTTCGAATCTGCAGGGGATTGTAATGTTCACGTGCAGGCTATAGGTTCGAGCTTTACAGATAAAAAAAGGAGAATTGCTTTTGGAAGCAGCAGAACGTGGGTTCTCCCACGTTAATTATTAGAATAAATAGCATTATTAAATCTGTTCCCGACATAACTTTCTGCTCCGCTTCTATTAGTACCAATTTCAGCTGGAGTATTTTAAATGATCCAATAGGTTCTGATCATCTATATATATTATTCACGTGTGTCAGGTAAGTTGAAAATGAAATGTGCTAACTGGATCTTATACCTGAAATACTTTATCAAAATACTAAATAACAGAGATTCATTAATATAATAAATACGTTAAGCGAAATTGCTATGCCTGAATATAAAATTAAATCTATACATCAAATCGTACTATACATGCAAAATTATGGTGGAATGAGGAATGCTCTAAACGTATAAAAAATATATTTCAAAACTGAATTTAGAAAAATTTTTAAACTATAAAGTACAATTAAGATAATTGAAGCAGCTAAGAAAACAATCTTGGGCTCAATCTTGTGGCAAATTAATTAGAAACAGTCCTAGTTCTGAAATATGGAAAATAATTAAAGATATTAATTTAAATAGCTGGCCCATATATTGATGGAGATTGGATTGACGAATTTCCTACTAAACTAGCCTTCCCATCTTATGTACAAAAAAAGTAAAAATATTCAAAACAATAATATTAATAATAGCAATCTAATTAATAATAGTTTTTTTTTTTTTTAGAAAATTTTATAACGAAGAATTAAATGCCTCCTTGAAAAGTAACTTAAATACTGTCCCTGTTAAAGATCAGATTCAATATAAAATGTGATATTATAAGCCAGATAAAGGATAAAGAAATTCTCCTCAAGTTATTAAATGAAATATGGCAGTCAGGTAACTTTCCAGAAGAATGGATGGATTATATTGTTATCCCTATCGACAGACCTAATAAGCTATAAGTGCAGAGCTCGTCATACAGGCCACCAATATCATTCCGCTCCTGAGTAATGAAAAAATTAGAGAGAATTATAAAATAGAAGTTTTATTGGTGGCTGGTATATTACAATAAAATTTCTCATAGCCAATATGGCTTTCGTCAAAACAGGTCAGTATAAGATTGTCATTTTAAAATGACAGCACTAACTATATTATTTAAAATATAAAACTATATTGGCCCTTTATTTAGATAGATATAACAGCTGCATGTGATAATGTCCAATTAGCTCTCCTCTATCAGAAGTTACTATATTATAGAGAAGAGAAGTTCGTCTTAATGATCTACCATCTAATTTTGTTAATAACGTTCATAACATGTACTCTCAAAAAAAATATCTATCTTCGTCTTAGTGGCGAAATTAAGGGTCCTGTCTTTCGCAGGGAGGAATTTAGCTGGCAATTTGAAAGTTATACAATGCGCTGATGACGTGTGCATCAATTCCATATATAATTCTGTTACTACTGTTGACATTAACTAGTTGAAGCTGTTAGAAAATTAAATGACTGATCAAAAAATATTTGCCTTTCCGAAACCAAATCTTTGATTGGCTGTTTGAATAGGAAAAGAAAAATTTTTCTTTCAGATAAAATTCATATAGAAGATTATAAATTAAAAGTAGTAAAAGAGAATAAATATCTTGGCCCGATGGAAAGCTCATATTGAGGACATTGAAAATAAAATTAATAAGCATTATAATATTCTGCAAGTCTTTTCTCATAATGTTTCTCAATATTTCTCTCCAGTATTACAGAGCTACTGAAAGAAGTGTTTTTTGAGACCACTCTAGCAAAAGTGAGACCACTCCGAATGCGGTGAATTATCTATGGAGCTAAGACGATAAATGCATTCTTTTAGATATTTACTAAAAATAATGTCTTCAAACAGCGAGTTTGATTTAACAAAAGTTTAACACCATCAAGATGTAACACATTGTAGATGTAGATTGCTGTAGGGGATTATTGCAGTGAAAGATCTATTGTGCGCCCCGGAGCCTTCTCCAATGCACAGCCGGT
The DNA here is from genome assembly GCA_011037195.1 of Triatoma infestans. Classification (NCBI taxonomy): domain Eukaryota; kingdom Metazoa; phylum Arthropoda; class Insecta; order Hemiptera; family Reduviidae; genus Triatoma; species Triatoma infestans. The sequence continues at coordinate 251,753 of JAAEAF010014329.1, forward strand.
CTTCAAGCAGTGTTCTTTAGCTACAGACAACACTGCCCATCACCGGACAGTGAGTTGTAGAGGCTCCTAGGAAGAGAAAATCTAAGGGCAGCATGCTAGATTCGAACCCGTGACCTCCGCGTTGCTAGTCCAGCGCGCTACCACTGAGCTAATCCCTTCCTTCTCCCTTGGCTTTCGCCAGTTAACTAGAGGCGAAGACTGTAGTTTGTGTACTGCGTTTGTCCTTGTATGTAGTTTAAGTGTATTGTGTAGTCTTCTGACGAAGTGAATGGAGTACGGAGCTGTGGTAACCCGTGTGGTCGCTACTTCCCAAGTAACTGCATGCAACAGATACCCCTTGCGGGCTAAGATGTAACCCATAGTTAGTGGATACACAAAAAGTCCCCACCATTGGTTTCGAGTTTCATTCATACAATTCAACTGAAAAACCATCTCTATAACAATAACAAATTGGCAAGTTTACAATAAAATAAATATAATATTACAAGTTTCCCTTCATGTAATATTTTACAACATTTTTGTAATCTTCCGGCTCCAATAAGATACTCGGCGATCCGAGATGAAGTTATTACTTGTTCCCTGGAACTTATGAAATATATCGTTTCCAATAGATCAAAACTAGGTTTGGATGCGCTGTCTATGATTCCAGGGCAAAATATTCATAAATTTATTTCACTTCCTAATATACGCTTTTGTATATATGACACAGTTGATTGCAATAAGGGAAGTTCTTAAATATTTACAATCTCTTAAGGCACATAAAAATAATTGTAGATTTTTGTAGGGGATTATTACACTGCGACCTGAAAGATCTTTATCTCCAAGCAGCGTTCTCTAGCTACAGACACACTGCCCATCGGCGGACCCTGAGTTGTAGAAGCTCCTAGGAAGAATAGATCTATGGGCAACATGATGGATTCGAACCCAGGACCTCCACGTTGCTAGTCCAGCGCGCTACCACTGAGCTAATCCCTTTCTTCTTCCTTGGCTTTCGCCAATTAACAAGATACGGAGACCGTAGTTTGTGTACTGTGTTTGTCCTTGACTGTAAAATGTAGAGTGTATGTAGTTTAAGTGTATTATCTACTGTTCTGATGAAGTGCACGGAGTACTGTGCTGTGGTAACCTTTGGGTTCGCTACTTCCCAAGTAACTGCATGCAAACGATACCCCTTGCGGTATATCAAATAATTTAGTGACAACAAAAGGAGTCCTAGATAAGTAAATAAAGGAACATTTTTTTAATGAAAAACTGTTTATTGTTGTGAAAAAGACCCAAATATCTATTTTTGAGTTGAAACAATTAGATAAGAATGTGCGCTTTGCTAAGGCGCATTGCGGCATCCTATTTAATGAAATCGTCGATAGCCTAGCCAAGGAAATAACAATTAATGGCAGCTCTATAGAAATCAAACTGATACCAAACGAGTTAAGAAGTGATGGATTCGGAAAGAAATAAACGATACTTGGCAAATACAACAGCTTCTATGAGAAAGGAAGATTTTTATAAAAAGTATCTTTCTTTTGGTGAATCATTAATTATGGTTTCATCTAATGAGGGGTGAGTAAGCCAGTAGCTACTCCTTATTAAGTAGGGTGCCTTTCAATGCAAGTCTTACTTATATAAAATTAGTCAGCAACTGTTCCCAAACTGTTCATTTTCACTGAAGATGTGGAACATATAATTAGGAAATGTCCTAGTTATGTAAACGATAGAAATACCTCGTTGAACAATATTAAGGATGATATTGTACATCTAGTTACTTTTGAAAGAATTATTGAACAGGGAACTTAGAAGTATATAAGCCGGTGTTTCGATTTAAGAAGGCATACAGGTGCTCGTAATCAATTTATGTTGTCAGACAAATAACAGTAATGGAGAAACGCATAACTAACAAATAATGATTGAGTAGCTGGCTTATAGCGAGTCAAGCCAAGCTAATGCCATGAAAAATATTAGTCATTTAATTTTTAATTTAACGGTTATATTTTTTATTTTTATTTTTTTATATGGCTTAACATTGACTTTTATACACATTAGTGTGTATTTGTTTTGCTTTTCTTTTCGAAATCACTAAAATTAAGGATATCACTATAGTTTTGAAGCTAGTAGAAATCAATTTCCCCTTACACCGTGTTATAGATTCAGCGAGTCTTAACTTCCTCTATGATGCCCGTTGCACTAATCTAATCTAATCTAGAAACTCGGGGCCTCCAAATGGAGGTTCAGCACTTAGACCTCAGCTGGGCCCATTGTGCACTCCATATAAACGCCTCGCATCAGCCCTGTATCATTAAAAAACGCAATGCCTAAGGCGAGTGGGATCCCGCCTTCGGCTCTAAATTGTGGACGCCAGATTTCAGGAATCGTCTGCGAGCATAGTATACTCACTCTCCAAAAAGGTGAAACGGTGTCTCATCCTGTTGTTCGCAATTCCTACAAAGTGGGTGCGCAGAGAGACCTATATTATGCTGATGTTTCCGTAAAAGACAATGCCCTGTAATTAGAGCAGTAATCCTCCTTAGCTTCAGTTTCGTTCTGCCGAGGAAATAGTTTGTGCGAATCTTTGAGGGGCCCTCCAAGAAAATCTTAGAGTCAGCCCCGCAATGCCCGTAGCACTATACGGAAAACCAGGTCTCCCACCCCCCCCCCCTCTAGAAACTGTGAAAGAAACAATATAAAATGCGCACGTGTCTGGATTTTAGACATTCAAGAAATCTAGAGTAAGAAACTCGTTGAAGTCTAAGAAATTTGAAACAAGCATTGATGCGCTTGTTTTTATTGAGAAATCTACACCTCTCAAACATTTACTTCAAGCAACTGTTGTCTGCTCTCAGTTTTCGCTGGCAAATGTTCTTTTACATGGCAGATAGAGTTTTTTTCATCAACGCTTTCATTTTACTTCCCCAGCCAACTTCATCACTCTAAGATTCGTTCATTCTATTCTTCTCTTTCCTTTAAAGTATACAAATACAAATTGTGTACCAAATTTTTCTTCTTCAACATCATAAATTATTATTTCCTTGTACTGTTGAGGATTAGTTTACAATCGCTGTACAATCGTAACATTGCTGTTAGAAATGGAATGTTGGGCCGAAGTCTGTTAACCTATTTGGAAGCTGTTGGTTTGGATACGCTAGTTCAGGGATGGTTGATGGGTTTGTTAGAGGAACTTTAGAAGATTCATACAAGATCCTACAGCTCAGATAAAGTATGCTAGTTGGTTTGATTATTTGAAATGAGAGAAGTATAATCTCCTTTATCGTTGAAATAATTTATATATTCTTGACATTTTTATTAAGAGCGATATTTAGTTCAATTCCCAATAGTTTTACCATCAATTACAGTATCATAATACTTTCCATAATTTCATAAAATTAATAAAATTCCCTTCGACGGTTTTATTTTAACAAAATTACCAAAATAACAGTACTTTCTTATCCAATTCATTCTTCAAATTGCTTCAAAAAAGTTCTAATTTGTTTGTAAAAATTTAATTTCCTCAATCCATAATGTTTTGGCAGTCATATATTTGTTTTAAAATGGGTGAAGAAAGTTTTATTAGACTCATTACTCAGGGAAAATGAAATTTGTTTGTAGAGTATAACAACATATAGTAGTTACACAAGTTGGTGCTCAAATGAATCATGAATAAAGTTTTCCAGAAATTTACTCTGTAAAATATTCCAAACTTTGTGAAATATTTGGAAATAAAGCCAGAAGAAAAATCTACATCATCATCAACAACAACAACAATCTGCATGACATTAGGGAAATGATGGCGGTTATGTAATGATAACAAGCTATCTACGAAAACATGTAAATTATTAATGAATTTGTATAAAATTTATAATAATGTGATTAACATATCTTCATTTAAATTTCTCATTAATATTAATTATGTTCAAATTATTATGTTGGCTAAACATTGATTAAATTTTCATATTATTTTTTTTTATACATTTAAAATTTATTTAATTATTTACTAATAATAATTGACGAAACTTTTTAGTAATGAAAGTATGTCCGTAATGAGGGATAATACCTCGTATTCTATCCGCCGTAGCATTGCATATTGATTTTGTTTTTGACCGGTTTCGGATTTTCATCCATCGTCTGAGCAAATTCACCAAGTTCGTGTATACAGTTCACTTTAACATAATGTTTCTGTTACACTCCCATTAAATATTACGTTGAAGTGAACTTTCTACACGAACTTAGTGAATTCGCTCTGACGTTGGATGAAAATCCGAAACCGGTCAGGAACAAAACCAATATGAATGCTACGACGGTAAAATACGATACTTTTTATTATATTTGATAAATGTTTTTATAATATCAATCAAAGAGTATGACGTTGAATATATCATTAATTAATAGTGATACTTTAAGGTGAATTACTTTTCATAATATAAAGTGATTTGCTTCAAAACATTCATTGCATCATCTCTGCGATCTAGATTTATTCTATTTAGATCCAGATTAGGAGCCATTTATGAGTCGGCACTGGTACATTGTACATGGTTGTCTGTAAAGAAGAAGTAATAAATACATTTAAGTGTATTGCGAGCTAGAATTTGATATGAATGTACAAACAAAATAGTTTGCTAAAATGCTTGCCCACGTATAGATTTGATCCATTGCAATGTGCTGTAAAGTGTTTTCGACTGGCAATTATCAAGAACTGGCCGGACCCCGCTTTTTTATTCTTGATTTTGTTTTTATTATCATGAAAGAAATTTAATGTGTTATGCCTGTGATTTATTTGTTTTATTAGCCCCTCATATATTTAAATAAAAAATCTGGTGTGAAACACTCACACAACTTTGTCTTACTCCTGTTCTCAAAATTATAATTGACAAAGGTTAGAGTTTGTGTACCAAATATAACAAAATTCGTCGAAAACTGAAAAAACTGTTCAGTAAAAGCGCACTTGGAATTTTGGACATCTATTTATTTATAATTATTTCTGTTTGAATGATAGAATTGTATAATCAACTATGACAGCACTTTAGAGAAAAACATAACCCCACCCCTCCTCCAAAAGTGCCCTTAAATGAATTTTTCTAGAGAGATGTTTTAAATAAAACAAAATAAAGAACGAATTAAAACGTTTAAATTGTTTAAATAAAACGTGTAGATCATTGCATGCTTAGTTTATATACGAAGTTTCAAAAAAATCGTCGGAGCTATTTTTGATAAAATCGCGAAAAAGTGAAAAAATCATTTAGTAAAGTGTTAAAACAAACGCACTTCCAGTTATCCGATTTTTTCAAATACGGAATTTCTACAACATATTTAATTCTAATTAACATTATTTAGATGACCGAATTGTTTAATAAACTGAAATAGCAGTTAAGAAACCTTACCCCACCCCTCCCCCAGAAGTGCCCTTAAATGAATTTTCCTGGAGAAATGTTTCAAATAAAAGTTTTAGCTGTTTAGCATGTGTAGTTGATATATCAAGTTTGAAGAAAATCGTTGGAGCCATTTTTGAGAAAATCGCAAAAACGTAAACAAGCCAACTAGTAAAGTGGTACTTCCGGTTGAGAAATTTTGACAGATGACCTACTGTCGGATCCCATGGTGATAACTAAACGGAGTATTAAGTTTGAATTTTCTACGATTTTTTGTTTTTGAGCTATGCTGTTCACATACACACACACACACACACACACACACACACACACACAAACAGACCATTTGCTAAAAACTACTTTTTTGGACTTTGAGGGGACCTCAAAATGGATATTTCCGGTGAAAACTCAATATCGAAAAACTGACACGATTACAATACTTCCTCTTACTAGGAGTAAGAGAAAGTAAAAATGTAGCATTTGACCGAGGATAACAGTCTCACATCGGTAATCTTTCTTGGTTCTAGTGCTTATAATACGCAATATATGCACTGGATATATGGATATCCGGGTATTCGCTGGATATATGCATAAATTAAAAAAGTTACGGATTGTGATTGAATTTTATTTCAATTTCCTACTAGCTAGATTAGAGGATGTCCAAACATATTATTCTTGTTCTACCTAGTAACTAGAGCTCTGTAATTAAAAAAAAAAAAAATGACAAAATTGTAGAGAATGAATTTTAAAATAATTAATATTTTTTTTTTATTTTATTCTTTAGGAAAAGGTAATTTATAAAAGAAAAATTTATTAGTGGAGAGGAAGTGTCGGCATGTCCACTTTGAACTAACCCCACTCTTCCTCACCGTTGCTTAATTCGTTCATTATAATTCTCTTTCGGTTTATTTATCTTCTTTTATTCTCCTTTTTATTAAAAAAAAAAAAAAATAAATAAATATTTTCATTGAAATCTGCTGTTTCCGACGGAAAGTTGTTCTCTTTTATTCATTCTACTTTCACTCCTTTTATTATTATTATATCGCTTATTAAATAAAAATGATTATATTCTAAGGTTTCTTTTCCAAAGTTGTCTTTAGTTATTTTAATAAAAACTCTTCACTGACAGCTGCCAACACCGGGCTCTTACAACTGTCGATGCGAATCAACAGTTCTGAACGCCCAAAATTTAGCAACGGAAATTGCGTTGTATACTTCACTTGTTTACTTCACATTGCCATCTAGCAATCGATCCCTCATTGGCTGTGTCTCATTGATTCAGTTTTGCATTTTTAAGGAAATAACATTTCTTTAAGGTTGAAATAGCCTCACGCGCGTTGGTCTAGCGGCTAGCGCACTCGCCATTAGTGCAAGAATTCAGGGTTCGCTTTTCGTGAGAGCAAAGTAGGTGTTGACCCCCAGCATCGGGAGAAAAAAAAGGAGAAGCTTACAGTTCGTAGCGCACTAGTTAACGAAGGCCAGCACTAAAAGACGAGGGAACTGCGGCATGCTTACTAGATGTCTCCCAATATATCCCCATCTGGCAAGCCTTGGTCCTTTATAGACTGTGTGGCGCCTTAGGAATTTTCTTCTTTTTTTTAAGTGAAATTTTAATATGTGCCGTCAATTATAACATAGATTATCAGCTGAGTAACCATGGGTAGAAGTAAAATGAAATTGTCCAGAGTGTTTCAAACATTTATATTGTTAAATTCAGGCAATTATGCCTAATTCAGGAATATATTCTAATTAAATGAGGACTATATCAGGACTTCATTCTGATTGAGTTATCAATTGACATTTCTTAATTACAAGTCAGTTTCAGAAGAGTTTGTATTATGTGTTTAGAAATTTTTCAAAGTTCATAAAAATACAATAGACATATACAAATATAAAAAAATAGTTAAACAGAAAATGCTATGTTTGTAGCATTCCCTAGCAGTTAATGTTTGCCACCAGTTAATACCGCAATGCAGCGTTGCAACACTTGCCTTCTCAATCTAACGTTTACATATTACTTTCTATTTTATTATTATTATTATTATTATTATTATTATTATTATTATTATTATTATTATTATTATTATTATTATTGTTATTGTTGTTGTTTTTTTGTAATCCAATCTCTTTACTTTTTTTTTATTTTAATTTTACTTAAAGCCGTCATTATTTGTAAAGAACCAATATTCAAATAACTAGTTCAAAACTAATTTTCGTAATTAAAATTAACTTCTAAATGGCTAAATTTGGTTATTTTATAAAAACAATTTTTAGAATGATAAACTAATTCATTCAATTAGATTATGGTATTTATTTTATGGTTTAAACCATAATAAATGTGTACAATTGAAATATTAATTAAAATACTATAAATGATAAACACATTTTCATCTCCTAATAAAATCATCACATAGTATCTACACAACCAGCACATATAGTGTCATCACAATTGTATTTAAAACAATAACTTAAAAAGCAGTAAAATGAGAAGCCTTTTCAGTCTCTATTTCTGTCGTCTATTGTAGTAGTCGCACATACAATCAGTTATCATTTAATTTCTCATTGTTTTTATTATATAATGTTTTTATTTATTCAATCTCATATTTATGGAAATGATTGTTTTAAATTATTTCCGGTAATTGAGTTGGGTGAAAAAGTGTTATTGTAATAGATTTTGTCTCTCCGATCACTGGGCGCGCTTATGAAACCGGAGTCACTTCAGCCTATGCCCGCAAGGAGTATGTGTTGCATGCAGTTACTTGCGGAGTAGCGACTCCACGGGTTACCACAGCTCAGTCCATGCACTTCGTCAGAACAGTACCCAATATACTTAAACTAGATACACCCTAGTTTATTGGCCTAATTCAAGGGAGAAGGAAGGAATTAGCTCAGTGGTACTGCGCTGAACTAGCAACGTGGACGTCCCGGGTTCGAATCCAGCATACTGTCCTTAGATTTTCTCTTCCTAGGAGCCTCTACAGCTCACTGTCCGGTGACGGGCTGTCTGTAGCTAGAGTACACTGCTCGGAGGCCAGCAGAGCACTGAGAAAGCTCTAGGGGCACAATCGATTTTTCAGGTCGCAGCGCAATAATCTTCTACAACAATCTACCAACTCAGTGTGACTTCCCCTACTGTTATATGAAATAGGAACATAAAGTTAAAGTCGACTTTCTGCACGAGCTTGATAGCTTTAATTGGACGGTTGGATAAGAATCCGGAACCGGGCAGAAACAATAAAAATAAGCATGCTACGACAGATAAAATCCCACATGTTAATCCCATCATTGCGGACCCCGGTTCACATATTTAAATATTTAAATGATGTACAAACAAAATTAAAATAAATACAGTCAGTTCCTTTATTGTATATTATTGTATCCAGAGCGGCTTTTATTCGCGTTCAATATCGATGTCATGTACTTCAAAATTTCGAAATTGTTACAGCTTTATGGCTTTTTAGCCAATCAGTTTATGAATATCTCAAAATATATCCACTTTGGCCAGTTTTCTTTATAATTAAACTAAAGTCAAACAAAATGGCTGAGATTGTTGATTTGCTTAATTAGAATTTTACCTTGGACAATTTTTAGCACAAATTCCAATCAACTAGAAAGTCTTCCTGCCGGTTGCTGCTTTTTTT